>LXKZ01000507.1:0-20570 GCA_001856765.1 Endoconidiophora polonica
GGGGGGGGGGGGGGGAGGGGGTTGTTAACTTAGTTTCAGCCCTCTGTTACATTGAACTGAATCATTATCGACAGTCTGGAGCCCTACATGATGTCGTGACTACTAAGACCTAAGATGCCGACGGCAGATGGTGGTTAGCTGGCTACCAAAATCGGGATTACAAGGTTATGGAAGCTTCTATCATGCACGTACGGACTTGAAACTGTAGTAGTGGGTCAACCAGTTAACGAAGTAGGTTGGATAGATAACGATAGACGAGATATTGTGAAGCTGTAGGCATTTGCTTTTCCTTTTATGCAATCGTAAGCAGTGATGGCTTAATGATAAGCTTTTGGCTCGTGGCTGCAAAAGATCTGAGAAGGATTAGCTGGAGGCTATTACTGTTACTGTGTCTGATTAGCGCAGAAACTAATTGCTAGTAGTAACGGCATTTAAGATAGCGGGTTGCAGCCACCAAAAGCTGGCTAATAAAGTAGTTGGTGATAAAAAGAACGTAATAGCGTACGTTTATCAGTACTACAAATTAGGTAAAAAGAAGGGCATCTTTTTTGCGGAGAGAAGGCTTTCTTCAATGCCAAAGAAGGGAATAGATCAAGCAACAGAAGTGGAAAATAGCGGCATAAAGTTGGGGTATTTTCCTCCTGTTCCTTTCCCTAGATAGGCAAGTTGCGTGTTCCCTGCAGCTTAGGAAGATGGGGGAATGGGGAAGGGAATCCTAGTGGGCTTCTTCCACTAAGTTCTAGCCAGTCAGAGGCCTTGGATTTGTACGGTTTTTTCTGGGAGCACATGGTTGTACTGAAATATAGGTTTTGAGCCGTAGCTTCAGTACAGGCACCATCGAAAGGGACAGATGGCAAGAGGCTTTCAGGGCGGAAGGGCCGATGAAGAGACAAATGGAAGATTCCAATATCAGTGTACGACAAGAAGCACAACTCTGCCGTACAGCAAAACACATCTTATAGAAGGGTCTGCCGGCCGATGGACTAAGCGACAAAAAGCAAGTACGCTGCAACAGGCGTAGGCGGCCAGCGTAAGCTTGAGTGGCTGATATAGCGAAGCAAGCAAAATGTTATCCTGTTACTGTAATGTATGTGCTTGAGCCTTTGTTCTTCTGCTACTACCCAAAGCTAGTATAAGGTTGGCCCCCATCCTGTTGCTTCTAGTGTAATAGACCTAGATTATTCCTTGGTTCTTCGTTTCTTAGGCTGGTTCTGCCGTCTAGAAAGCCGGACTGGATGTAGCAATCAAACCTGCGTCTCTGGTCTGCTGTACTATATAAGCATCCGTTGTCCCTTCTTCCCCCCTCCTCCTTACTCTTTTCATTTTTAGTTTCCGAAAGCCTCACACTTGTCTTTTCTTTTCTTTACCCTCACAGACGAAGCGTGGTCCTTTCTTTTCCAATAGTCTCCATCCCAACTATATTGTGTCATCAAAGTACGTCCATTCATTTCTGCCATTGATAAGAAGTCAGATCATCATCGAATGTATCTACTTATTGTCCTTTTTTCATGAATCATCTACTTGCCCACAAAGCTTCCACCCTACCCTACTAGGAGCCAATTGCTAACGTACATTTTTCTTTTTCTTTAGAATGGCTTCCGTTTCTCGCCAGTTCGCCCGCTCGGCAATTCGTGCCTCTACGCGTCGGGCCTTTGTCACTCTGCCTCACCAGGCTTTCAAACAGGGCCGTCGCACCTACTCTTCCGAGGCTCATAAGCAAGGCGGTCCATCCAACCTACTGCTTCTTGGCGGTGCCGCTGTCGCCGCTGCCGGCAGCTATTACTTTTACACACAATCCTCGCCCTCTGCACCCAAGAAGCCGACCCACGATGACTACCAGGCCGTCTACAACGTTATTGCCGACCGCCTAGAGGAGAAGGATGACTACGATGACGGCAGCTATGGCCCTGTGCTACTTCGTCTGGCGTGGCATGCGTCGGGAACCTTCGACAAGGCTTCTGGCACTGGCGGTTCCAACGGTGCTACTATGCGTTTCAACCCCGAGTCTAGCCACGGCGCCAATGCTGGCTTGAACGCTGCCCGTGATTTCCTAGAGCCCGTCAAGGCCCAATTCCCTTGGATCAGTTACTCTGATTTGTGGATTCTGGGTGGTGTCTGCGCCATTCAGGAGATGCAGGGTCCTATCGTTCCTTTCCGTCCTGGCCGCACTGATGGTCTCGCTGCCGCCTGCACCCCCGATGGCCGTCTCCCCGATGCCTCGCAGGGTCAGAAGCATCTACGCGATATCTTCTACCGCATGGGCTTCAACGATCAGGAGATTGTCGCTCTGGCTGGTGCCCACGCTCTGGGTCGCTGCCACGCCAACCGCTCCGGCTTTGACGGTCCCTGGACCTTCTCGCCTACCGTTCTGACCAATGATTTCTTCAAGCTTCTAATGGAGGAGAAGTGGCAATGGCGCAAGTGGAACGGCCCTGCTCAGTACGAGGATAAGAAAACCAAGACTCTCATGATGCTGCCTACTGATATGGCGCTGATCCAGGACAAGTCATTCCTGAAATGGGTTGATGCCTATGCGAAAGACAACGATCTGTTCTTCAAGGATTTCTCTGCCGCCGTGCTGAAGCTATTTGAGCTTGGTGTTCCCTTTGCTGCCGACTCTTCCGAGCGCATGGTATTCAAGCCTACCAACGCGTAAAGAATTATCTGAATCTACATTTTGTTTTTCTTGATGATTATTTCCTTGGTTCCATCTTTTTTTTTGTTCCAAATCATACCCTCTCCTAACCTTAAACTTCCCACACGGCCTTCACGAAACCTACAAGATACACCTTTAGCCACTTCACCAGCTTTCTACATAGTCGTTTAGACTGTAGTGGCCAGCTGCTGCTACCGCCAGTCTTTGGTATCCTCCATACTTGCGAGGACAGACTATTCTGCACACAGATATACGTAATATCACAAAAAAGAAAACAATATATAAACCTTGAAACTATTTGTACTCTATCCCGTTTTCATTACTCTGTTCATGTTGTGATTATCCTTACCAATACACAACCTCCATGTAAGGCAACTGAAGCCTGCTGACCCCAAGACAGGTTTGTTTTACGGAATTCGGATCATCCGCCAGTTATCAAAGGATCATCAGGATTTATTCGGTGGCAAAGTAGATTTTGATCTCACCTTAGGACTTAGCCTGAGGGATTCATATAGCGCCTATAGGAATCCTATTAGTCACCCAAATCGTAACCAAGGTTGGTGGTCTAAAAGGTTAAACGAAGATAAATAGGCAGAATAATATATAATATCAATCAATAAATGAAGATAGATATAAAAAGACAAGAAAGGGAAACAGCCAAGAAGACAAACCCAAACCTGACATATTCGTTAAACGCAAGATTAATACAAAGACCTTAAAGGAAATGGAACCGTAAAACTAAGAACGTGTAGATACTCAAAAACACCTAATACCTCTAGTCTTGTGCTTTGTTCCACCGACGTTGTATCCGCCAGTGCTTCCGCCGTATCTGTGCACCCGTGCTACCGAAGAGCCAACTCTGTAGTCAAATTTGCCAAATGGTTATAGATATCACGACCGCAGTAACCGGAAATTGGTCATCTGTGTAGAGATATCTTCCGCTGTATGATATGCGCAATAGCCCTAGACTAAAGGCTTTCAGGACTTATTGTACACGTAAAGACATCTCTCGTAATGCTCACTTTTAGTCCTTTTGAGGGAGTTAGTCTATTTAGTACCAAGTAGTAGCCATTGGTATGTGCGTTTACTTTAACAACTTCATGTGCCACATGGCGAGTAAGGATTATTCAAGTAAACGGCATAGGGAGTCTTTGAAGCAGAAACAAAAATATATATATAGTATGACATTAGCTAGTTATGCCATGACGTACAATATATCATAGCTAGCTTTTTGGGACTATCAATATGATGTGCAGGTTACTGTGATTTTTGAATTTGTAGAGGCAAGTGGTCCACAATCTTCAACCATCTATTATGTTAAAGATAAATTAGAAACACCTGAGTTTATTTCTTAGGTTGCACGATCAGGGTTTAGAAAACAATAAGAATCCAAATTGACAGAAGTGGCAACTTACAAGCTCTCTCGTCTGACAAAACGAAACTACATAGTGTATTATCAAGCATTATAAATGGGAAAAATACATAACTAGATAATACACCTCCGAAGATAACAATTGAACTGAACTTGTTATGAAATGAATACATAGAAACATATAAAGATGAAAGGAGAACCTAGAAAATGGTCGAACTAATGCAATAAAATAACATTGTGAAAAAAAAAAAAACTAGACAAGATCAAGAGCAAGGAGAAACGAAAACTTAACATGTCGAACGTTGAGCGAGGAAAGATAAAAAAACCAGAAAATCAAAGACATTGAGATGGTGAGCCAATACCAAGTAAAGGATAGCTAGTAGGCTAAGAACACGAAGTTAAGAAACTCGGCTTCTTTACTAGCGCATGAAAATCCCTTTACCATCCAAGAATATCTCCCAGCCCATCCAAAAATGAATCAGATAAAGAAGCAAAAAAACTAGAAGACAACACAACGTGATCCCAGGTATTTAGAAGTCCCCCCAAAAGATATAACTATAGAAAGAAAAGAAACAAAAACTGTGGAAATGATGAGCAATAAGATAAAAGGGAGCTTAAAGAGCCAAAAAGGCACATATGGATGTAGATGGTCATCCGTTTTCAACTAGCCAGATTTCAGAGATGAAAGGAAGCAACACGGAGGGATGAAACAGAAGCCAACAGCGAACAGAAAGGGTAATGATGCGAACATGAGAAACAGTAAAGAAAAGCAAAAAAAAAGACAACTAGGAAAGAAGGAGTGAAGATAAGTAACAGGTAATAAGTGCAAATATATCGTGACAGCAACAACAAATAATATAAACAACCCAGAAGAGTTGCCCAAAGCAAAGGAAATGGATTTGGGGGGGGGGGGAATGATGCGAGAAAGAAATAGAATATAAACACCCAAGCGAACGTCAGGGACATGCACGCGCTTATCTCCAGATGATGATGAAAGAAAAAAAAGAAAGAAAGAAGAGCAAAAAAAACGGCATCGGTAGGGACGATGTCGAAAAGCGAAGATAGAGAGATAGGGTGTAGAACAAGATATAGGCAAACCAGTATGAGAACCACAACTAAAGCTACAGAAAACACATAAAGGTATGGATGAAACAGAAGCCACGCGAAGTATCGGACAAGGCGTGCAAGACAAGAAACAGATGAGACGAATATATGGGGGGGGGGGGGGGGTTGAGGTTTTTTCTATTGTCACTATTGCTGGCCCCACCACTGCTGTTGGCCTGGTGGCGCATGGCTAGACGGAGCCTGGGGAGGCGGTGGTTGGCTTTGCCACGTGTGTGAAGCCGCAGGCGACGCCTGGCCAGCCGGCGGCAGATACTGGCGCGGAGTTTGGTCAGACGGGTAAATTGACTGGCTGTTAGCAGCCGGGTAGCTCTGGTTCATGAACTGCATGTTGGCAGTGCTAGGAAGACGGGAAGTCGATGCCGACTGCTGCTGCTGTTGCGGCGGCGGCGGCGGCTGTTGTTGGTGGTGAGTTGTGGCGTGTGAAGAGGGAGTAGATGCAGTGGCAGCATGGTGCTGTTGCGGCGTGTTAGCAGCGGACGAGGCGGCAGCGGACGCCGCGGTATAGCTGGCATAGCTGCCCTGTAGTGCGGACGGAGCAGCAGCTTGTTGCCACATTGGATGGCCGCCAGCGGGAGGTGGATAGTTGTAAGCCTGCGTCACAGGAATAGATGAAGATGAGCCTGCAAGAGAGAAAGAGAACGCACAAAGGCCTTATTGTCAGTGACATGTGCATCAGGAGGTGAGAGTCATTTATAGGACCATACCTCTGGCAGATGTCGTAGCGGCAGGCGCCTGGGCATGGGCATGGACCGACTGCGAATACGGCGCCGTGGTCATGATCATCGATGGGCTGTGAGTTGACGAGGCAATGACGCTAGAGCCAATATGTGGCGATTGTGATGGCCGGCCTCCCGGCACTGGCGCCACCGATGGAGCGGCCGGCTCGACCACGGGCGGCGGTTGGCTGAGCGTCGACGGCGGCTGGTCGTGGGGCTGGCGCCACACACCATGAATGTAGCTGTTGCGCATGTCGCGCTGCTGTGAGATCGAGCGGCTGTAATCGGCCGTGTGCTGGCTCTGCGTGTTAAGATCGGCGATGCTGGTGGGCCGTGTCTGGTCCTGGTACGCCGGACCAGCGAGTTCGTGACGCGGCGCACCCTTGATCATGCTGGTATATTCGCGACGCGGCTCGCCCAAATCTGGGTGCATGTTGGTGTTAATCATGTGCTGGTCATAGATTCCGGCAATGGGCGGCATCTGCATCCCCGTCTGCATGTACTGTGGCGTCTGGAACGGCGCGCCTGAGTGGCCGTAGCTGAGGTCAGGGTGACCACCGCTCATAAGCGCATGCTCATGGGCAGCAGCTTGGGCAGCAGCAGCTTGGGCAGCAGCGGCCTCTCTCGCCTTACCGGCGCCGGGGCGCTTATCGCCAGCCATGTCGGCTTCTGTGAAGCCCTGCTTGCGCGCCTTGCTCTCCCAGTAATCGTCGCGCACTCTACGTCCATCGACAATAACTCGACTACCAAACTGGCGGAACATGGAGCGCGCAGTGACAATGGCAATCTGACGCGAGCGGTATGAGAATGGGATAATGCTTTGCGACACGAGATTTTCCTTTTCGGTCTGGTTGGCGATGATCTTGAATAGGGAACGGTTCTTGTTGAACAGTAGGTAGGAATCGCGGTAACCTAGAATGCGCGCGCACTCGGTAGCTAGCATGAAGAGCTTGTCGCCACGGTCCGGCACGCGGAAGGTATTGCAGCGGTACTTGCGCGTACCTGTCAGTTCGCCGTTCATCATGATCTTCTTCTCGCCAGCTTCGTCAACCTCGCGCGGAATGTACTCGTCCCCAGCGGGACACAGCTGGTCAGTTGTGTGGTCGCGCACAGTAGGCAGCGCCTTGAGCGTCGACTTGGGCTTCACTGGCGCGCCCGTAGCCTTTGCTGTAGGCACGTACGATGTCATGTATGCGGGTTGCTGGAGTAAGTGCTTGCCGGGTAGGACGGGCGGCGGGAAGGCAACAGCTAGAGACGGGATGTTATAGTTGTAGATTCCGGGGGTCTCAAGTATGGGGCCTGGGCCGGTTGTGGTTGTTGCGGTTGCTGTATGGGCCTTCATTGAAGCTTTAGCGCGTTTGTGTGGGTTAGAGTTTGGGTCGGGAGACGGCGAAAGCGCTATAAAAAAAACCACCAAAAAAAACAATGTTAGCTGCAGGCCGACGAGGGACGTCGCACACGTATAACGCTGGTGCTGGCAAGGGGGAGGGGGAGGGGGGGTAATATAAGAGCGCAGTAGCGTAAACGAGCAGATAGGATGGCTATATACAGAGAAGATTGACGTTGAGTAATCTGCGCGCTGCACTGGCAATGCACAGACACAAGAGAGAAAGCGAGTAAAAGAAACAAAAGGCAGAGCTAGAAGCCACTTACGGTCGCCACCAAGAGCACTGTCGGCACTAGGCGCAGATGCAGACTGGTAATGATACGAAACAACAGAGTCAGGCGACCGCGCTCGTTTTAACGACTGCATCGAGCGGGATTCAAGAGCTTCAGGCATGCGCACGAAGTTAGAGAGAAGGGCCCAGGATAACGCCGTACTTATCTAGTATAGTGTCCTTGGGGGGAGGGGGAGAAGGAGCTTGAAAAGAAGGGCAGAGAAACAGCTGGTTTCATGGCAGAGGATACCATTCAATTTGATAAGAAGCAACGAGTTGAGGGAAACAAACTGAAAGAGGCGTAGAAGGCAGAGAACGAGAAGCAATAATAAAGCCGGCGCCCAATCGTTCTTTTGATAATCCGTTGCAGCGGTAGCAAGATCAGGCATTGACTGGCCGGCTCTCTAAGTACTGCTTGCAGGTGCTTAGCCCACGTAAAGCGTAGGCTAGCATCCCCCCCCTGTAGTAGCAGCAACAAGCGCAAAGAGCGCGACCTACTAGTAGATTCTCGGAGCTCGGTTTTCTGTGCCTTGTCCAAGCCCACCTGTTTTCCAGACGCGACTAGGGTCGTTATTACTGGCCTCGATGAAGCTCATCTCATTCAAACCCGCCTGGGTGCTTCTTATTATTCTGCTAGTCATGGAGGAATCTCCATAGACTGTGAACATGCGCCCGGCGCAAAAAGCAACTAGCCAGGTAGCTAAAGGATAAGTTGCCAGAATTTAGAACCATGCTCCGCTTGAACCAGGTCCTTCTCCCACAAAATCATTGATTGACTTCTTAGCCAGCACGCGTTTTTTTTCTGTCTAGGAAGGGGGAGAGATATAGACAGGGCAGCAGGTATGAAGTAAGAGATGGGCGGAGAGGGGAAAAACTCAGCCATCAATGGCGCAAGGGTAGCAAGCAAAAGGGAGGAGGGACAGGAACCCGGCCCCGACAGTATGCACTGCACGCTGCCGATAGGTCGTGAAGACTACGACACTCAGCTAACTAGCGGGAACTAACGCCAATTACCAGGTCAAAAATTGTATCCGTCACGGCCGTTACCGCCCAAGCTTGCAAAACATATGAGAGACAAGAGTAGTGCGGGTTGGGGGGTTTCTTTTCCAAGTTTAGTGGCTATTGTGGTTGTTACACACCCGTAGACTGAGACTGAGATGACGAGGACGAACTCAGGGTCGCTGGGTTGATCGTAGCAATCTCAGTATTGCTGGTCGGTTGCGACGGAGAAAGCATTAATACGGCGACGGAAGAAACAGTAGTAAGTAGTTGAAGATGTCAACGGCAGACGCGACCAATGATGCGCAATGGGCAAACTGGTTGGTAAAGCTTACAGGCACAACTTCTGTTCTGATCCTGTTACTCACTATCCTCTTCATCTATCTATTACTTGGTGCGACTGGCGAGGAGGGGTGGACAAGAAAGACAGCCCAGGCTGTCTGTAATGCAATCTCAATCGCAACGATGCCAAGAAGAGAGATAGATATATAGCAGAATAGTGGTACTTTACTACTACGAGCTAGCTAGTCGTTTCTCGTGTGGTTTAGTGAAATGAAGCGTAGTCGAAAGGCAAGCAAACAGATTGGGATATATGATACAGAGGTGTGCCGTGTGCCAGGGCAAGATCAAATATGCGCCAGAAAGTGACGAGGCAGAAAGCAGAGGAGCTATCTAGGTATGCGCACAAATTGTATGTGTGACTGCTTTGCTAAAGAACGGCAGGTAGGTAGATACATAGATAGATAGACAGGACGGTCGCTTGTTTAGTCGGTCTAGGGCAGACGAACGAAAGCGAACTTGGGAGGGGGGGAGGGGGGGATGGAAGTTGAGGGGCAGACAAGCCAAAGATAATAAACTGATGGGTTAAAAAGAAAGAAACAGCACAAAGAAGAGAGAGAAATAGGACCAGACCGATGGTGTGCAGCAACTAGCAGTAACTACAATCACAATAGCGCAAATAATATAGTACAAGCACAGAGATAGCCAGCGCGACCAAAGCAAAACGCGGGTCACGAGAGAAGAATGAGAAGGAAGAGGAGGGGCACAGAAGGATTGGGAGAGAATGACGGCAAGCAGTAGGTAGTAGCTATAGTGTAGGCGACCGTCCGAAGGAGAGTAGGTGAAATCTAGCTATGCGCAAACAACGCAGGTGGTGTAGCTATAGCGTGAAGAATAGTGAGGACAAAAGAGCGCACCATAGTGAAGAGGAGAACACTCCACTATTCACAAATGCATGAGAAGCTTCTGCACTTCCTTTAGACTGGCACCTGCTACTGATAGCGCTACTGGCGCAGTGCAGAAAGTACAATGTCTAATTAGATGTGATATAGCTGAATATGATAGTATCGAGAGGGGTGGGAGGGTGTTTCGACAGGCAGGCGAGTGGTTAGTTTGGGGGGCCTAGACCGTCCGTCGCTTGATGTTCCCGATAGAAAGAGTGTCTGGTGAAATTTTGTGTGGGTGGGTGGATTACCAGTATGTATGTGTATCTGTGTGTGTGTGTGTGTGCGTGTGATAGATGGATGCATATATGTATGTATGGCTTCAACTTACTAGAGAACGCTATACAAAGACGACGACAGTATTGAAAGCTTGTTTAGCTTCTGACAGCAGGACGAGTTCCCAGGCGAGACAAGACGGAAGAATGAATGAATATGCGATTGCGGCGTGGAAACCAGTATGTTCTTCAAAGACTTCCTCCTGGTCGACAGGATGCGGCGAACAGAAAGAGTATTGAGACAGCACGGGCGGATAGAAGGCACTAGGTCCCAAGACTTGATATATATGCGTGTGTATATAGCTTGATGCTGATATTGGATGCCGATAGAGCGAACGTCAGCACGACGCAGCTAAAGACGAGGTGATGACGATGTTGGTGTGCGATGGTGAGATAGATGGACGGGCGCGCGAAGAACGACTGATATGCGATGCGAATTCGAGTAGTAATGGAAAGGCAGCACTAGTCCGCAAGAGAAGCGCTATGTATGGTGGCAGATGATGATGGATGGGATGGCAGCAATAACAGCAAGTCTAAGGGTCGAAAGTGTCGACTGGAGCGGCAGTACTAATAGTCCTAGGAGTTGTGGATGGAATAGAGAGACCGCAAACTAAAGACGAAGGAGGGAAGAGGTCGAAAAAATATGGAGGGAGGGCAGCAATAGCGGATGGAGGGATGGATAAATCTAAGATGGGGAAGAAGAGTGTATTTGGAGCAAACCGTTGATGTAATGGTAGTAGCTGTCCGTGGTCTTCTTGTACTTCTTGTGCTTCTTGTAAATGTTGTAATTCTTTCTGGTGAGCGTACGTCGGCTGCTTTTTGTCGCCATTTTGAGAGTCATTGATTTATTTTTTTGATAATTAATAGCTGTTTGATAATATTAATATTATTATTTAATTCTCTGTCTGTCTTGCTGATCGAGGATGGAACTAAACTTGCCTCCAGCACAGCACAGACCAAGATTGGAAGAGAAGGATAAAACTGGCCGTCGATAAATTACAATCAATTAGCACGAGAAGTATCTTCATAGTTCTAGAAACTTAATAAGATTAATGATTAAAAAAAAAAATTAGCACGAGAACAAAAAAAAAAAAAAAAACGCCGATAAAAACGCCCTGTAATTTATCTCGTCTTGCCCAAGAACATGCAGACAAAAGATTACTGAGGGAGGGGGGGGGAAAGGTTATTACTAGTAAACCGAAGGAAAACGACGATTGTGATGGATGGGGGGCGTTAACACAACGCCTGCCTGTTCCAGTTGCTCGTGACAAGATGCCTATGGGAGGCGTATGCGCAATAATAACAGCAACTACTTGGCTTGTCTACGAAGCATAGCACAGCTTTATGAATCCCAGGACGTGCTTAGTCTGCGTTGTAAACTGTTCTCGTTGTTTCATCAACATTATAGACAAACTCTAGATCACAAGTCAACCATGCCGTCCCAGCTGGCTTATCAAATGAGGCCAGACCTGTCTCTCGCAGTTGTTGGCCGTAGAAAGATCTTGTAAACATGATACAATGGAATAGGGTAGGTCAATCATTCAACAGTCCCATCAACAAACAACCAGCCCCCCCCCCCCCATCAAGACAAACCTTTTGGACAGGCGCGGACGAGACACAAGAGCCAGATAGAAGCTCGGTCTCAGAATCCCGCCGCTGCACAATTCTAGATGCCTCAGCCGCAGCACCTGCAGTTGGTTGAGATGATCACAGCTGTCTGAGATAGCGCTCCGCAGATGTTTATGCGTATGTATGTATAGCTCATACTCTTATCTTTTTGCTCCTAATACTTGCTGCTGCTGCCATCACCGTCCCTTTTGCTGTCAGTGCTAGCACCAGCACATGTTCCCGTGATGTCCCAGGGCTGCTCTGTGCTGCTGCCGCTCTAACATAGTAGTGCTGGCGAAGAGACAGCTTTAGGGACGGCAAAGGAACAGGTGGGCACCACTACCCAACCCAGCCGTCAACTCAATGTGAATCTTCTTCCATGGAAGGACATGAATTGCATGAGTTGAGGGTTTCGGAGCCAGACAGCAGGTGAACTATCGTTATTACCGACACAAAGGTATGGCCAGCTTTTAGAAGCAGGTTCGCTCGCTTGGTATTGCAGAGATCTCGTCACTAGCACATCATTCTTGTCTTCTTGGTATCATCTCCCAACGAGACCGACGGTCTAAACTCTAGTACACTGTGCTCATAAAACACGACATATATTCCGTCCACTCACGGATTGGACCATGTTAAAGCAGTATTTTCTTTGCGTTTAGCCCTTACTAGTATGGTTTTTTTGTCAGCCGTCTTGCGGTAGTACAGCCAACGGAAGCTGCGTGCATTGCGTATGTATAGTAGCGTACAGGCCTTTGTAAGCAGCGCATCTGTACCTACTATATAAATCTTAGCTCCCCATGAAGATATAACCATATGCAGTAGGCAATGGCGATGTTCAATAACACAGCTGTAGGGGAGCGAGGGAACAAAATGCTAAATATCAAGCGAAGCAGCGACAGCTAAAGCCGAAAGCTAACGGG
The DNA here is from genome assembly GCA_001856765.1 of Endoconidiophora polonica. Classification (NCBI taxonomy): domain Eukaryota; kingdom Fungi; phylum Ascomycota; class Sordariomycetes; order Microascales; family Ceratocystidaceae; genus Endoconidiophora; species Endoconidiophora polonica. The sequence continues at coordinate 12,553 of LXKZ01000507.1, forward strand.
ATTGTTAGTTTTCCTGCTGTTTAGCCGGTCATATCTTCGTTTTACTCTAATAGTACCTTTTACAAGGATAAAACATTTATCACGAGCTAGCTCTAGAAGCTATCGATGGGTAAATTTCATGATTTCACTTGGGCGTACTAGCGCCTTTATGAGCAATTCAATGCACATAAGGGTTATCAACCCCAGCTTTAATAAGCAGCCTTGGAAGAAACTACTATCTAAGACTTTTCTTTCCTGAAATAAAGTAGAGCCAGCAGAAAAAAACCCCTAGGTGACGAACTAACGAGGGAAGAAACCAACTAGTACTATATTAGAAGTTCTCCTTTGTGATTGTGAATAAGCAGAAGAAGGAAATGAATAAAAAAGAACTGTCTGATCCGGCTGTCATAGATAGCTCACTTCCTTCCCGCCGCAGCAGCCCAGTGCAGTATATACGGAGAAACGATCTTGGCGACTTTTGAAGATCATTTCCAAGTACAAAGCTACGGGTTAAGTTCTTTCTTTTTTTCATTTCTTACTTTCTCGCCAGATACGACGACGAGCGTTGGGGTAAAGCCTGTGTAAAAAGGCTCAACAAAGAACAAGAGATAAAATCAAATGCACACAGCCTTTTTCTGGTGAGTTACAAAACGGAGCACAAAGTACAAAGTCTAGTACGTAGCCTTGTTGCTGAAATAGTATGCATGCGAAGTCTAGGAATGTGCAAACTAACATAGTAAAACTAATATCACGCAGTCAAACCTTTGATAGCTTGCATCCTGTAGGAATATAGAAGCTGTAGAGAGAGACTTCATATCAAATATAACCATGACTAACACGTACTAACTTGAAGATGCCAGCTACATATCTTCGCAGCCTGCTTAACTGTCTCTCCTCGTCTCTGTTCTTACAATGGAAAAAGGGGGGGGGGGGGGGGGGGGGGGGGGGGGGTGTTAGCTCAGCTAATAGCCTGCGAATATGTATCTGGAAATGTATGATATTATTTCACATTGTTGACTCTTTTGTTCTCGCCTTCTGTACCTACTTAACCCGAAACGGGGAAAAAAAAATGTCACCTGGTCTATCAAGATATCGTGACGTTCCCCTACGTCAGCCTAAGTCGAATAACGAAAAGAACTCAACATGGGTTATATCAGCTACAAGCACTTACGGATGGCAAAGCGCCCGTTGTTAAGTTTTTTCCCTTTTCTTTTTACTTTTCTTTCTTTTTTCCCTAGAGCCAAAACAAATTGAATGACTTGGCTTGCTTCTTGGTATAACTAAGCGAAATGTTGGAAAAGAGCTCTTGATTCGATAATCGTCATTCTTTGATTTGTCTGGATCCACCCGTCTAGTTCGTGTGTTCGCATCTTACCCCTCTTTTGGGCCAAGTACCAATGCTATAAACAAAGTCCGATTCGCTCTATTCCTGTGTCGTGAACTGGTCAATTCGTGTTCTACAAACTCTAGAATTGATACGAAGCTAGACTCACTTTCTTTTCTTCCATCTTCCATGTTGTATACCTCATATTGCATTAGTAGATTTTGTAGTGTTTGAATTGGTGGAAATGTCCACGCATGTCTTTTTATCAATACATCATGTTTAAGTATGAATGCTTCTTTCTTCCTATCGAGGCTTCTTTTCACACTTCCCTGGTTATAAGACAGATACAAACCCCCGATTAATCCCAAACAAGGCCCTTTGGCGGGTCACAAACACCCTGAACATGCGTCATAGCTTCACCTTTTTTTTTTTTTTTTTTTTTTTACCCCGCTTTTTTTTTTTTTTTTTACTCCGTAGGATGCATATTCCTGTTACTTGATTGTTTTTTCTTTCACCCAAACACTATGCTCTGCTGTACTGGCAGTTCCATAATATTATGATAGACTTCATTCAGAAAAATGCTTACATGAATAAATATGCTATCGTAGATGGTTGAAAACAGCGAAACCCGATACGTAGAAATCATAGTTCTAGTACATGTAAAACCGACAGATACGATTGGAGATGAGCACCGTGGAGGCTTATGAAAGGAATGAAATTTACTAAACAGGGGCCCTGAAAATGAATAAAATCTACACCAGATGACCAGTGCCTTTGGGCTTATCAAAGCTTGGATAATACTAATCAATATATCCTCAAAGGACACGGAAGTAGCAAGTACAACGGAGATACCTCTCGTCACATCCCGTACTTCATAAAATATCAAGATATTCCCGGGATAAAAATTCCTACATAGCTTCGATCTTTTTCCCATAGCAGTATCTCATCTAGCTATAGCAGTCTAAACAAGAGTATTATTAGTGCTTTGTATATCCAGTAACCTTGTTTTTCCCTAATTCCTCTCCCAACGAGAAGAAGCCAGACACCGTCTATATATAATTTTCTTATTTATAAGAAGTATCTTTTTTGATTGTTTACTATTAAGCTAGCGCCAATTTGTGTTCCTTCTAGTTTTTAAGCTTAGCTCTAGCTAGAGTCGTAATCAAGTGCTACAAGTGAACGACAACAACTGTCTTGTCTGGCTACAGACCAGTAGTAATGCAACGATTAGATTAGCATGATTATCGGTCTCGTTAATTCCATTCTTTTTTTTTTCTTTTCTCGGTAACACTCATGCCAATAGGATTAGTAGGGAATCGGATTAAGGATGTAATCATAGACATAAAGAAGGTCGACATGTGATTGTGACGTCTTTCGCAACAAAGAAGGAATGGTACAAAAGATATCGTACTTCCTGGGCCTCTTGCATTAGTTTTTTTTTGGGCCAGAAGTTGGTATGTATATTCTCCCTCAAGCGCTTGTTCTATATATGTCTCGCTTTGCAATGTGAACTAACTAAACTAAGGTCTGAACATATACGAAACGTAGAATTTGCTGGTATCATATACTTTGTTGGTACATCAGAGTTACGTGGCGAGGCACATTGCATACAGGCTACAAACACCACACTTTAGAAATTGCAAATACAAGAACGTTATAGGCTATCTCCGAGTTATTATCGCCGTAGGCCGTAGTTAATTACGTCGACTTTCTATGTGTTTATTAGATTTATCACTGAGTGGGCTTTTATTCTTAATCTTTTGCCTACCAGACCCATGATATTGAAAACCGAGAAAGTAAAATCCTAACTAGATCATCATGACAAAAAGGAGGAACTGAAGGAAGCACCATGGAGGAACGAGTACTAGCATGACTATATCTAATTAACTTATCTGTTTTCTATCTCCTTTTTTATGCAGCGTTTAGTGTCCTTCAAGCACCAACCCCAAAACTGCTAGATTAACGCCCGATATTGATGTATATTACTGTCCGATGACTATATAGTAAGCTCATGTGAATAGTAAATGGCCTAGTCAAAGGCGGGGTCCTCCCAAACCCTAGTACAAATACATAACCCTATTGTTTTTTGCTGTTTATACTACGTAAGGGTCTATTTATCATTTTGCTAAACACAAACTGTGATATGCTCGTGATCTAGGTACAGGGAGCTTGCATAGATTACCTGTATTCCACACATGCTTATGTCTTACTCGATCCTCGAAACAGAGATCTAGATATGGAAATATCAAGTCAGGCCTCTCTATCCATACTCTCGAAGTCTAGATAAGAAGAGCACACTGCCCCGTAGATGACGATTCTACTGATAGTAAATGTTCTACTACATATTACTGCTAAACTTTACAAATGGAGCTCTGACTATTAGTGCTGCATTGAGACGAACGTGAGATTCCTGGGGCTATAATTATCGATAAGTAGTTAGTACACTTCACAGCCGAGTAACTATTTCCGAATCTTTTTTTTTTGGATTAACCGCATTTTCTCGCTATCTTTTTGCGTAGCATCGTGTTTCAATTTCTTTTTTCTTTTTTCTTTTTTTTCTTTTCTTGTCTTGTTTTGCGAACCCTGCAAGAACAATTCTTATGATTCCGCAGTAAAATAGTTATATCTGACCTAAATAGATATCTTGTCGGACAAAGGTCTGATTTCTGATCAACTCTGAAGCAAGATACTACTGAATGGCCGTCGTATTTCGACGCTTGTTTAAATTTTTTTTTTGCGGTCGTATTTTCTTTTTTTGTCCATCATCCTACCGAGGTTATACCGGATAACAGTGGCTGCCCTTAAGCTGGTCATTATTCGAGACGTTCTTAATGTTACTCTTAGCTACATCAACATATGTGAAAACCCAGGATCATGACAATAAAGCATGTGCGTATAATATCTGCATGTTGGTTGTCTGCAGCTGGACCCTGCTGAGCGACCCTTTTTTCTTTATAGCTGGTGGGCGCTGATTCACAAAATAGCATTCCCTCTTGGTCTTCCCTTGCATCAAGTGCCACAGCCGACCTACATACATATGTAAACACTTTAGCAACAGCAACAGCGGCTGGCGCTGCTACTACACCACAATATCACTTCAGCGATCCTCTTGCGGCGGCGATTCCTGCCTTCCCACCTTTTCCTTTCTAGAACAGGAGCGGCTTCTAATAGGACGCGATGGTGCCTATGTTTACTAGTCAATTCGCACTAAAGTGCATGCGTTAAGGTCCAAAAACTAAAGCGGTGGCGGTAGTAGTTGACTAACATCTGCCTACTAGTACTACTAGTATGCAATCGCTGGGGGCTAAAAGGCTAAAAGGCTAAAAGGCTAAAAGGCTGATCGTGGTTTAACGTCTGTTAAATTTTTTTTTTTTACTGCAAGGTGAATTGACACTACAGTGGACAGAGCGTGATTAATAATATGCGAACGACAACCTTTACGAATAGTATGAGCTTGGGTGTTTCTCTGAGGTTTTAGCGCTAATGAGAAAAGAAGATGGAAAGATCTTCCCAACCACACACACCACACCAACGTTCCTCAGTGGCCGGCTACATAAGTAGGTCTTTTTTTTTCTGATTCTTTTTTTTTTCTTCTTACTTGAGATTCTTGATTACACTTGATATTAACGCGGTTGCCCGCGGCATTGTTCTATACACAGCTATTATATATCATTAATAGACAAGACAATCTGTCTAAGCCCGATGTTACAATAGTATTCTGGCATAACTATATTCATGCTTCTCTTTATTTTTATCCAGCCTTTTGTATATCAATGGAGCCACTTGACGTGAGAGAGAAGAAAAGAAAGAACAGGAAGAAAGATAAAATGGTGGAGGGGCGTGTGGCGGGCCATCACGCATGTCACAGTAACAGGGCAGTGTTCTGACTTGACTTGTCAACACCATTTCGAAATTCTTGAACCCTTAGGAGATAGTACTGTGTCTTGTATCTTCTTGATTCTTTTTTTTTGCATTGATGCCCAGATCAAGAATTAATAAGCTTCCAATTAGTCTGCATACGATATAACGAAATAGTATCAAAGAGAATGAAACACTTTGAGTATTTCACTGTCCTCTTACTTCAGCCCGAGCAAGACTTCAATGAAGTTCTTTTTTTCCGAATTTTTTTTTTTACTGCCCACGAGCTCTTGAGAAAAGAAACAAGCTTACGTGGCTTCTAACGCGGGGATTTCGATCCTCAGTGTGACGCCTCAGAGGCATTCTGACGTAGTAGGCAAATCGTAACATTAGTATATAAGTTTATTCTCTTCTGTATTCTAGAATTGTGCATAGATAAGTCAACTACTATACTGCTACATACTCTGATACAAAAAAAAAAAATTTACTTTTTTTTTTTTTTTTACTAGAAGCCGACATAATATGAAATTTTTATGTACAATCTTGCTGGAAGGGGTTGTGTAGAATGTGCCTCTGTGCTTCGCATGATCTCCGCATGGTACTTTCATGCTTCCTCCATCTGAAGTCCTCTCTCGCCGAGACCGTGTTTGAAGAAGCTTTCTTGCTTCGTTTTGATTTTTGTCTGCCAATTTACTAAGTAGTTTCGTCTAGGAAAAACACCATCCGTAATACACTCTAGATATTTATAAGATGGAATTCATGGTTAATGATAACACAATACGCATCACCCCTCCCAGATAGAGAAAGCGAAACATGGCATCGAGGGGGTTTCCCACTCTTTCTTTTATTTGGTCCAGTAGGTAGGTGATTCTTTTACATTGGTTGTTTGTGCACCAGAACTTTTTAGGAAAGTTAAGCGTGCACGGTAAATAGCAGGAATACATCGTTCGAGGATGGCTGACCTTGCCGCTTGGCTTGTTCGCGTGGGCTTCCATATCCATATCATTATTGTTGTCGGTCGTATGCAGAGTAGCAGTAACAGAAACCGTATTTCTTTATTCTTTATTCTTTTCTCTTCCCAATTTTCTTATAATACGTTCTCAAACAAGGTCCGAGAGAATGTGTACAGACAAAGTGAATTATAGGCTATCTATGGAGCATGTATAGTACATGTGAGAGCGGCTCTGGACCAGCTTGAGACAGCCGATCCCACTCTAGTTCTCTTAAGTTGTGGATATCGTTGTTTACTTGTCCTATAGCAACGGGTAACATCGGGCAAAAGTAAAACATCGTACGCTGTGTACCGGTCTTGTATAGTTATGGGGTGGGTAGAAGATTAAACGTCAAAAAGGCTAAAGAGGAGGGACACAAGATGGGATGGACGCTGAAGATGGTGTTGGAGGGACGGAGAGCCGCATTTTCCTTTTTTTTTTCCCCTAAAAAGTGTATAGAAAAAGAAGAATCTATAACACAACCGTGACGAAACATTAACAAATATTCTAGGGGGGTGCTCCCGCAAGATAACGCCATGGTTTGAAATACTAGGGTTGATCGAAAATCCTAGTTTAGAATCTCAGATTAGGTCGCATGCCATGCTCTTCACACAACTATCATCCTGTGTTTTAACATTTCTTTCTTTCGTTGTCTATTTTCCTTCTATTTGGTGGAAATCTTGCATCGATTGTGATTGGCCGCTGCGGCACTTGAGAAAGCACGACATATAGGCACTAGTTTTATAAAAACAAGACGAATACATTGGTATGAGCCCCTTTGTAGGTTGGCTTGTGGAAGAACAATATGGAAGACACTCTATCTTGCTTCACGAATGAGAATAACACATCCGTGATCACGAATTAGAAACCGCGCTTAAAAACGATGACGCTATGAATAACTTACGAGGTTCATTGCTTACCGTCGCTAATACTGTCGTATTTGTTCTAGGCCGGGCTTATAACTTCTCTTCTTCCCAGATGATACTATATCTTTACCTCTAACCTTCCTTTTCTCATTTGTCCCGTCCCTTGGCTATGGGGTTTTTTTTTTGCTTCCATGCCGGTCGTCCGGACTGGTTTGCCAAGGCCTTCTAGGACAGGGAAGAGCTTAATTACACGTAAAACAAGATGCATAGTAAAGCAGCAAATCCGCAACTTGCGCTTGTGTTTCTTTTTTTTGATCAGATTTTTCTCTTCCTATGCTTGGCGGACGAAAGAAGAAGAACATATGGTTTCTATTCTCGAAATGTATCTCATGCAAGATGTTTGATCTGGCAACTATCCCATGACTGAATTTTATACGCCATAATGTGTTTCCATTAGTTAATGATGTCTGGCTTATATATATCTGATTAGATCTAATTTTACCTCAATCAACTACAAACATATATAACGCCTGTGTTTTCTATATACATAGCCAAGGCCGGCTACAAGCCTGTGATGCAAAGAAACATTTATAATTCTAATTGGGGGAAGGGGGGGTTTACACAAAATTGTATATCATTAAACGTCAACTGGAATCACGGAGATTAAACGACGCTTTTTTTCACAATTTTTTTTTACTTGTGTGTATTCAACATCTAAATTGCTACGCAATCAAACGATGCTAGATTGATTACTGGACAGAGCTTTGTGCCTTTTGCTAAGGCTCCACCCTCAGTCTAGAAGGTCGATTATCATTCTATAACCGAGAGTAATTGTAATTGTATATATTTAAACGTCTACTAGAACTAACCCACAGCAATAAAAGCCATTCGTACTGTATTGTATATAGTTAACGTCTACTGGAATCACGGAGATTATACGACGCCGGATTGGATACCGGACAGACTATTGAACCCACTGCAAGATTGACTTCAACCTTT
>LXKZ01000508.1:301-111331 GCA_001856765.1 Endoconidiophora polonica
ATAAAGGCAGAATAATATATAACATCAATCAATCAATTGTTCACTGTCCCTGAAATCCTTCCCATACTGCATATCAAGGATCAAAGCGAGGTATCGAACTTCCCGTCTGCGAATCTGGGACGAAGTATTAAGAGAACTGGCGTTAAGTAAAGCTTAACGGTAGCTTAGAGATACTAATGGTTCCTGCCATTAAATATAGTGAAAGTGAGGGTGTGCGTAGATAATTTCAGAGAAACAAATCATCCAAGCGAGGGTGTTTGTAAACGCTTCACGGGGAATGAGACGAGGAGGACCAGTACCGCAGTATGACTAAGGGACGCTACTATGTATAGATCTCAGATTGCCCAAGGCGGGCCTTGAACTAAACAGCGGCAGTATAATAGATAGACACACATGCAAATACCATCATGAGGCCGGGGATATAACGAAATCTTATCATACATCGTGTGTTCTGAAAGTAATGTCTAGTTGCATTCACTATATATCAATTTCCGTGATCATAATCCTGGCCATGGCCTGGCAACCCCGTTGTCGATCTCTCTGATTCAAACTCATCTTCTGCTGCCCCCTCCGCCAACCACGTCTCTTTAATAATTATATCGGCGCTATGTCTAGTACCAGCCTGTACTTCTCCGCCATTGATATCGAAATTTGTAGCTGCTGCTCCGGCAATATCTTTACTCTTTTGAGCTGTAGCTACGTATGTAGTGACCGTAACTTCTTGCTTCTGGTATATCTTCAACGGGATAGCCATTGTGCAACTAATTTGTTCTTGGAAGTTATTGCTCTGAGATAGTCTCCAGCCCCGTGTCATCTGCTGTTATATCGTTACGGGAAGCATGTATAACTGAACGGTATCGCGATACTACGATGTGATGGGAGCCACTCGGATGGGATAATTTGTTGCGAATGGATGCTATATCGAGAACACGGCGGAAGAGATACTATGTCATTGGCAGGTTACTGACAATAAGGGCGGTCGGTTGATGATTCGCGGATGTACCAGAAAGTCCAAGACAGGCCAAATGGCTGTGTGAGGAGTAGGATCTGTTGAGATTAGCCGAGAGGACTTGCACGATAACCATGAATGATTGTGTTAGTATATATAACATCAGATATCGATAGACGATAGCGTGTAGATTTACAGTAAAGCTTCCTGAAGCAAAGACGCCACAGAGAATGACTTTTTGCTTCAGTGACATTTGCGAGTTAATGAAGCTGGATATTAAATTTAGCAACATCATGATGTCTGATGAGACGTTGAAGACAGTATTGGTAATGGGAAAAGCTGTAGAGCATTGCACTGTTTACTGTGAGTCAGCACAGATCGTCGCTATAAACCATTCCCATGAAAAAGTTCATACCGTTTTCGACTGGAACTGCCCAGTACTGACTGAAGGGACTACACCAAACGCTGAAATATAGAATCCTCAGAGGAACAAATGTCAAGCCTACATACCAGGACAATACTTTGACAGCCTAGTTCTGTCGTAATGACATACCACACCACAGTAAGGACAAAGTTGATGCTAGTGTGTTTGAAAGATATCACTAAGAAGCAAGGACAACTTTCGTCAAGTGGTTATACATGATAAGTTAACAGCATTTAACACTCCAAACAATGGATATCTGCATCTGCTCCACTACTAGAACCATTTTTGGACCATATGTGCGTGTGAGTATCTCGGGAATCGTGAGTACAATGTTGTCGTCAGGGTTAATTAGGTTTGAGTTAGTCGTAGCCACAGTGTTCAGACCAACTATGAGAACCGTGTTGCACGCCTAAAATCATCATATTAGCTGACCTGCTCTCTTATAACTGGAAAACAGGAATAGTGAATGATGTACCATTGTCCATAGTATGATCCAATCGTCTGCCTGGAGTTTCTTTGATGAGCCCAGAAGCATTACTCGTGATGTTCTACAGGAAGTTCGTCATCATTAACAGTGTCCAAGACAGGACGATTAAACTTGTCTTACAGGTGTGTCAGGACCACCAACCAATATAGGCTGTACTAGGTACACGTTTCTGTTATGAGCGCTGACATTATGGGCTAGTCAGTCTCTGTGATTGCAAATGTAAGATGTCAGATGTATCGCGGCGTGATGTATGACGGCGGGTATATAACGTTATAGCCTAGTAGCATTGAGCAAAGTAGCAAGTTATGATCAGGATAAAGGTAGAGACTTGAAGATGGAATAGGTCCAATGAAACAAGAAAACAAAAGAAAAAGGAAAACAAAGATAAGTGATAGATCTAGAAAACATTAATGTTGAGGCGAGCAGCCACACTGTTACACCCAGGACTCTGGAGCTTTTATGACAGATATTGGCCGCAGACTTGAAAGCCAGAAGCAAAGCGAAGATTCCTAAAGCAAAACCAAGACTTTGTCAAAACAAGAGCGTCCTGTCTAATAACTTGCGGGCTACTAGCCCTCTTCGTATGACTTTGATATTACTGTATGTTCATCATTTTCTTCTTTTTCATCTCCTGCTCCTCCTTACCACTTGGCTGGATGGTCTTTCTTTCCTTGCATATAAATACTACGCCAGAATCGTTGTCGGTGGTATACCGAAGACTCCATGAACTAGAGAAAGGGAAAGCAAATTTGGGCATAAATTTACTGGCATGGATGCTCGAAGTTCAGTCAGACGTTTGTTCTAGCGAAGATGAGATGAAGGGCTGGCTGGCTATTCCTTCATCCTAGATGCGCGAGACGAAGATAATAATGGGCTCTATCTTTAATGTCGAAGTGACCTCCAGAGCTCGCACTAACTAACCTTATACCAACATAGAATATTCTGCGTATATAGCAGTGATCTAGACAACAGTAGGCAGTACTACTAAGCTTACTGTTCCATAAGCAAGAGTCTCCGGATCACAAGTTACTGCTACTGTATGACTGGGAGAATACTACAGTGACGCTACTATTCATGCCTAGGACTATGCATGCATATGAACTGATACGCTTGTACGCTTGTTGCTGAGTGTTTCCGTTTCCCCTGAGCAACAATCTATATTTTAAGATATGTGACACTTAGCACTGACAAATTAGATATCACCAGCCTGGCCTGGTATGGCAGAGTGTATCAATGTCATGGCAATCTCAGAAGTTGTCCATATCGTCTTGTACGAACATCTCGTTTCGGACTGTTTTTCTTCTTCACATTCCTCCGTTTCCGTTTCCGCTGGTCTTTGCTTCTTATGGCTCTTCAGAAACTTGAAAGATCTTCAACAAATCGCCCGTATATGCTTAGGCCGCCGTCAGTGCTTTCTGTCACTATTGAAACTCATGGTCGGTGCATTTTTTCCTCTTCTTTTTCGTGTGGCATTATATAATCTTTGTTTAGCGGAAATAAGGATACCGAGCTTTAACAGTTAGCTACTCTATTGAAAAGAGTATAAAACCTGGTAACTAGCTAACAAAAGGCATTCATTCCGCGACTCTGAATCTTGCTTCCTGAAGAACAGCATTGCCCCAAAGCCCAGTCGTATGGACTGAGCTGTACGCTATACCGTATGCAAAGCCTTGGCCAATAGATAACTATATTAGATCTGCCAACGATAAGACAACTAGATGGATGTGTATCATGATTGTCAGACATCGACTAGATACTAGTAATAGTTGGTAGAAGACTACTCGATGTTGTTTCAAGATAGTAGTATTAGATATATTGGCAGTGCAGAGGCTACACCAACATTTACCTATAAGTCTGTGATACGACGCAAATGAACAGCTAGAATTGTCCTTAGTCTGCTCTAGCCACGTCACAACACAGCACAAACTTCACCAAATATCAGTAGCCTAGGCATGGAACAATAGACAATATGTGATTCCTGTTTGGCTTTGGCTTTGGCTTGGCCTAACTATTGACGTACTACATAGTAGCAACATCAAGACTCGGTTCTTCTTTTTTCCTCTTGTATCTTAAGTCCTAGACTAGACTAGCGCGGGGCATTACTAAAACATAAAGTATTCGACCAAGAAACCCCGTTTGCGAGCTTATCTATCATCTCCCTGTGAAGACGATCTCCAAAAGCAATAACAAACTCGAGAAGTAAAAAGAAACATGACGTAAACTCCAAGTTCAAGCTGACAACTGCGGAAAATATAAACGGCTTCTCTCTAGTGACGGAAAGACATTCTATTGTCGATTATCCAAGGTCCCCAATTCAGCTTCCGTTGGCCTAGTTCAACCCTATAGCGGGCTTTGGATTGAGGGAGGGAGGGTCTTGACCCATACATGATAGACATCCTAGTCATATCACAGCTCAAGTCTATATCACTTGGGGAGTGGATCAGATGAAGTCACAGTACAATGGTACGCACAACTTCTTAGCTTGGCCGTGTTACATGGTAGCTTCAAAAGAAGTAACAACCATGACAATAATCTAAGATGATGATAACTGTCCTACGTGTTCACTTACATGACTCTAGACATATTCTTGATACACTTGACTCGAACACGAATACAAAACGCCTCATGGCTAACCCTAACACCAACCCTGGCGATGTCATATCCGCCTCGACTTGGAGCTTAACCGCAACCGGCGATTTGCTTACTTCGAACTAGCATCACTTGCGGGGGGGTTATTGCAAGCAACCTATAGGAAAAGCATGCTCAATGCTTTGGAAATGCCGCTTTCTCTTTCATGAAACCGAAAGAGCCAATCGGCGCCGCACTCGGTCTTGGAAGGAAGCGTGAGAGACGACGTCATATGAAATCATGTGCTAGATAGGACGGCAGCTAGGCTACTGTGCGAACAAGTTGCCGCTTAACTCAAACTACCATAAGTGCCTTCGCTCGCAGTGTTGGTTGTGTATTTATTTTCCTCCCATCTCTGCGAATACTTTCTTCTCTCTGTCTCAACTCTTTTTTTTACAAACCGCCCTTTCAAATTTCATAAACAAGTCTACTTTCGTTATGGAGTCGCTTCACGAAGATACATTTAAGCAACAGGCACCGGCCCGCACTCCGTCGGACTATGCACGTACCTGGGACAATAGGTTAAATGAGAGCGCACACTCAGCCTTGTCCCCGTCGCTACTTACACCACGGAGCGAGCTGTCCGGGCCGCCAGCCTTTCACTCTTCCCTGGATGGCTTGAACGAGCGTCTTGACTATATCGAACACCGTATGACATACAAGACTATGCCTGGTGCCAGTTATGATGCCCGGGATAATGTACCAGAACACGACGATACTACCTACACCCCCGAGATGTACGCCCATAGTGGCTCAGAATTAGCCGAGGCTCATGATGGGGCTGCATTTTCGGCTATGAAGACCTCGGCTGATGAGGCGGGCATCTGGGACGCTGATCCGTTGGATATTGTTGGCGGTACTCGGACCCCCGTGACCCAGAACAAGTCTCTTAAGAAACACGACGATTCTGCTACCTCCACACTATCCAAGAAGTCACAAGGCGCCCGCAGTGATGACCCTGACGTCTTTAAGAAGATCTTCGATCAGATGCGTGGTTGGCCTGAACAAGACCGGGTATTTTCTCGCACGTTGGGCTTGTTAGGCCTGCTCACGTACTTGAAGAGCCCCTACAGTCACAATATCACCCCTCGCGGCTTCATCGTTGCCGTCATATGTGCCTGGCCACTTGAGGCCTGGATCTTTTCCCGCAAAGCTACCACCAAGCTGGGCTGGGAGACCAGAAGCCTGCGTATGTGGTGGCACCGCGAGCTAGCCAAGAACAACTCTATCGAAGACAACGATAATGGACTTGCCCGTGTCCCGAGTATCCCCCACGTGGAAGTGTTAGCAGATGGCATGGAGGAGGAGATTTTACATCCAGAAACCTTTGGAACAAGTGAAGAAGGCGTTAGCATAAAGAGACCAGAGACCAAGAAAGGCGAGTTCCGCGTTATCAACCAGCAGGCAAAGGTCAGGGCTAAAGCTGCCAGCAAGGCAAAGGAAATGCGTGAAGACCTGGAAGAGGAGTGGGAGGGAATATCCATCTCAGAAGTTAGAGGTAAGTCGTAACCATGTGCCACTGAATGAATATTAGGATAAGAGCACTAACGGAACTGGCGATGGTGTGTAGATGCTATCAAGAACAAGATTAACAACGCTGCTGATCGTCTTAGCGAGGCTATAAGAGAAACGGCCGACCATGCCAAAGCCGACCTGCATTCTGCCGATGCGGAGGCCAAACACATTGCCGAACAAAGCGTTTCAGCCCACGACCAGATTGCCAAGTCGTTTGAGCGCGATGCTCTGCCTGAGAAAGGCGGTGCTAGTGCGCTATTTGGCATTCTCGGCGAAAACAAGCCTGATCCGGCCTTTACAAGCACCGCTGCGCCGGAAGAAAGTGGATCCGGCCTATTCGGCATCTTAGGCGATGGGCAGGGTGACGAAGTGGAAGACGATGCTAAGGCTATTGCGGCGTCATCTAGTAACAAGGCCAAGAAGAACAAGAAGTCCAACAAGAAGAAGAAGAACTGATACGAGTCTAGAAAAAGCAATGTGAGTGGATATCATCCGTCAGCGACGTCAAGTACAACTGGTGCTCAGACTAGGTTCATTGGAGATTAATGGAGCCTGTGGGATAGGCTAAGCGGCGTTTAACCCTAGGAATGCGTCCTTCGTTTGTCAAAGTAGAGACTAGACATAATTATCCGAATGGACTGACGGCATTGGGGATACAGTTGCAGTTTTGTTAGTGTCATGTCAATATCGTATCTTTTTTTCCATTTATCTTCTTCCCCATGCTCTTTATCTAATTTTGTCTTGGGCAGGACATACATACCAATTCCAATACACTAACTGAAATGCGAGTTTAGCAGACTATGGCTGGCCAAGTGTCTCAGTATTCAGTCCACCACCGAGTGCTTTGATATTGCTATATTACTACCATCTTTGATGCGAGAGTGAGGCGGAGCGGGGTCAGTTGAAAAAAACGAGTGCACGCGCGTGACAACTCTTTGTGGGAGAAGTGGAGGAGACTGTCGTCCCAAACTAGGTAGATCCTAGGCTAACTGTTAGATGATGCGCCGGTTTCCATCGTAAGTGATCGATGCCCAAGTGGAATTCTGGCCTGGCACTAAAGAGAGGGGACGCTACGCAAGAGGAAGATGGTGAATGAGGGACCTTGGTTCTCATGATGCAGGCACTCTACGACCTGAACATCAGTGGGCTTCCTTAAGGTTCTGTGCGTTTCGAGGATGAGCATCGCCTGCGTGAATAGTGCATACAAAGTGGCATGCGGCCACGAATATGGACGATGAGCTAGCCTAGAACCCCCATTCGCTACGAAGGTGGGGGAAATCGCCAAGTTGAGATTGCTACAAAAGGATTGATGGTGGCGGCAGGGCGGAAGCTTGTGGTGTGGTTGCCATTATGCAGCGTTTGCAGCTATGCATAAGACGGACGGTTACCTAGAAAGAACAAGGCACTTATACGCCAACGGACAAATGTGCACATACATATGCATGAATTGCATATACTAGTGGCGTTCAGGCGCTGCAGTGCTACTACACTTCGACCAAGTTTTGGTATAGTTAACTATACTAATGTGTGAAAGACTGGCCGGCTACTTACTACGTAAACTGCAGCTAAGATAACCCCCGTTAGAATCAAGCTGCGATGCAAGTCCAAGAGGCTAAATAGCCTTATAGTCGCCAATAGCCACTCACTGGCATGTTTATCAAGCAGTAGCTAGTTAGTCAACTTAAATATTTGAAAGCAACGAACATCTTATTTGACAGAGATTAGTAGTACCCTAGTTGAAACCCGGCAGTTCCTGTGTCGTCGTTTAGATATGCTGCCGTCCAAGTAAATGATATATGAGGGATGCGGCTAATTGGGTATACAAAGACAGGCGACATCGGCTTTACTAGCTAGCTGAAATCGAGATAACAAAATAAAAGCAAAGCCAGCAGGTCCTGCAGGAGGAGCTAGCAGTTGAACACTGTGAAGTAATGATTTTTCTTTCTCATCACTAGATTAGAAGTGAACCCTGACAAGACTGATAGATTAACAGGGGGATCAAATGTACATTGATATATTGACAAGTACCGTCGCCATAGGCTACTATCGAAAAAGCAATTGGAAGTAGCATCGTCATGGCTTAGCACTAATTAGTTTATAGATAGTTATTAGAGACACACCTTGTAGCTGTCAACGGGTTTCAAGATCCGGTGACCTAGAAAAAAAATAGTTTTAAGAATGTCGTTATCATCACTAACCATGTCACTGAGGTTTTTCTCCCCATCCTTCACGAGGATCATGTTGAGAAGGAACCCTGTATGGTAGCATAAAGATAACCTGATACAATGAACAGCAAATCCATTATTTCGGTGTGCCAGAGCGATCGGTGCATTGCTTGCATCAATGTACCCAAGCTCCAATCGCCAGATATACCCCGCGACGAGTGGGCAACTACAATTTGCTTGCATTCCAGGCGGAAGCACGCCTACAGGCGAGTCTCGGTCAACAGAAGTAGTTGGTGGCATTGTTGGGAGAAAGTACTGCGAGGCATATCTAACGTCTGTTGTCCTTGTGGCCGTCTCTTTCGCCGAGGGCGAAGATCTTAACGAAGCGAGCACCCCATAGTGATGGCTGCACGGCGACAAGCCAATCAAACAGCCAGCAAGCTCGCCACCCTTGGCGGCGGGATGAACCAGCTTGCCGTCGCTGAGGCTGTCCACTAGAGCCATCTATGGAAGGATGTGTAGGATTAAAGTCAGAGCTCTGCCAGGCGGGCAAAGTCGAGCTCACTTGTTACTTAGATTTCAGACTCAGAACTAGCAGCAGTTGGGGCAGAAGACCCTGCCAGTTTGTAGTACGGCAAACGACAGGCCGTCCGTGCCGCCGATTGTTGGTCATCAGTGTCATCCATCGCAGGCTGTATAGAGACCTTTCGCAACACCGCTACTTCATAAGAGAAAATTTCGGCGCCCGCGCAATGGAACGCTATGTGAGGGGAACGTTCAATAGTAGCTCATGCTGAGGGGTTCATCTGAGAGAAAGATGTCGGCGCCGCGGTCAGCCATCTCTCATATTGGCTTGGCCAAGATGGCGACTGGCGAGTTGTCAGTTAGCCTGCTTGCTCGAAATGTCCTGCACCATCGCACGGACAGGGCGGCTTTGGCTTCATATACAGGCCCCCCCCCCCCGCCGGCCGACGTTGATTGTCATTTGCCTTTAAGGCACGGCACGGCAAAGCAATCGTTGATTAGAGTCTTCTATCAAAGGCTCTAGCGGATACACATTGCATGCAGTGTAGTGTAGTGTAGTGTAATGCAGCGTAGCGCAACATTGCACCAGCATTGCAGCCGTTCCAGCACTAGAAGCAGTGCATCGGTAGCAGAGCATCTCGCCTAGCTGCTCTACTATGTAGTCGCAGCAGAAGCGACGCCTAGCGTCCAAAGCAGGGTTTAGATCCTTCGGGATTTTAGGATCTCTCACCTTGCATCACTGTGCATATGCCGCCTAGATCAGAACGCACCTATGCATCTTCTTGTGTCTATCTATCTTTCTAGACATAGATAGTCGTGGTGTCGCCCACTAAGTTTGAATGATAAAACGTCTGGCGTTGTTTTGAGCGTGAAAGCTTATGTGCTTTATTTATGCTGACCGCTTCAGAAAGAACTCCCCATCCAGTTCGCAGCCTTGCCATTGCTGAAGTAGTTGCAGCCTACCTGCTTGGCTCTCTATACTTCTTCTCTTCTGCACGGGGCTCGAAGTTGCCTACCTAGTCAGGGTTGTGTTTGCTCCTTGCCAACCAAAGGAAAATAGGGGGGGGGGCTCGTCTGGCCAGGCTTACAAGCTACTTCAATTTAGCTTCTAGCAAGTTATAGCTACAATTACAAGCACGAATACCAGCATTAGCAGCCAAAACATTTGCAGTCCAGTCCATCGCATATCGTGCACATTTCTCAACCTCTTTCATTTCTACTGCCATTTCTACTGCCATTTCTGGCTGCACCAACGCCTGCATTGCGCAGCAGCACATTTCACATCAGTTGCATGTGCATATCTTTCTGACTGCCGAGGTGGCGGCTTCTAAGCACATCATATTTGCTCTACTGTCCATCTTATCGTCCATCACTGGTGCGCCAGCAGCCACGGGCTGCATCGCGACTCTTCTCATCGCCATTCCAGCCTTTTCCGCCTATTCGATGTCGGCTCTCTGTTGATTCGTCTTCTGTCTCTTCCATCCACCAGCCACCTCTCACTAGCGCCAGCTCAGCTCTCTCATATATCCATCTTCGCCATGTTTACTTCGCTGCTTAACGGGACGACATCTAAGCCGCCACCGGCATCACAGAGCGTCCCTGAGCTCTCCCAATATCCGCCCACTAATCCCAGCCGGCTGCCCGAGCCACGCCACGCCACTGCCGACTTCACAGAGGCCGATGATGACGACGACGACGAGTCCATAGACGACCTCCACGGCACCGGTATCAATGGCTTCATCCGTCCGCAGTTGGAACCCGTCGAAGCTGGCCGGAGACTGCCAGTATTGCCATTGTTTTCGGCTTCACATCTCGGTAAGTTCAACAGCCATTGACCTCTATTCAGCCGCCACTAATCATCCTCAACTGTAGACGCATTGCCAATATACACCCTCACGCACGCCATTCGCATTCTCGTCCAAACCCGCACTGAAACCACCCTCACTTGGGACCAACTGCGCTCACCACAAGTCTCGCAGTTCCTCGTGAAGCCCATGCAACAAGCGATCCGAGCGCAACACTTCTCGCGAGCCACACTTTATGCCCTCATGGCTAATACCCTCCAGTTCGCCAAAGAAGCCCAGTTGTATCCAGGCAATGCCGGCGCTAGCAAGACGCGATCTAAAGTATGCGAACTACTGGCCATCAAGCTTCTCAAAGAATATAACACCCGCGAGCTAATCGATGCTCTTTCATACGACTTCCACCCACTCCAGGGCTTCACTGGTTTTCAATTTGCTACCAATGTCAAGAAGTCTGAGTCTCGCACGTCGACTCTCGAGGTTGCTATCCGAGCCTCTGCAAAGCACTTTCTCTCTCATCCGCTAGTCATACAACAACTTGAGGCTATCTGGAGCGGCGCCATCTCGTTCTACTCTGCTGCTGATAGCTTGCACCGTCCGCCAATATACAGTTCAACTTCTGGGTCTGGTCTGTCTCATCACCGCCCGAACACGCAAACCCCGCTACTAGGAGGACCTAGTCGATATGGCGGTCAGCAGCACGTCCATTATCAAACACACCAACTCCAGAATACGGGTGCTACGAATGATAGTAGCACATACAAACCTAGCCGTCGAACTGTTGGCCTGTATGACCCTCGCCATGCATCTCCATTCAAACTGTCTCGCCTTCGTGTGCCACGCTATCGTTCCTTCTTGTCCACCATTTCACTGGCGGTGTTGATAGGCCTATTTCTAGCTGTTCTAGTACAACGCTCCACTCAGATTACTGGACTCGAATTGATATTCTGGTTCTGGAGCGCAGGCTTTATGCTAGATGAGCTAGTAGGTTTCAATGAACAGGGATTTTCACTCTATATAATGAGCTTCTGGAACATATTCGATCTGGGAATTCTCGGAATGCTGATTCTCTACTACTGTATGCGTGCCTATGGTGTGTTCTTGCTAGATCCACATCATTGGAACGATATGGCCTATGATGTCTTAGCAGCCAACGCTATTTTGCTATTGCCGCGCATCTTCAGTGTTCTTGACCACTACCCATACTTTTCGCAGCTTCTTATAGCCTTCAGGTTAATGGCAATTGACTTGGCTGCGGTATTATTTCTAGCTGTCATTGCATGTAGTGGCTTTTTCGTATATTTCACATTTTCAAAGAATCATCAAGATAGCGCCGGCTTTGCTTTCAGTATGTTCCAGATCATCATGGGCTTCACACCAGCAGCCTGGGAGGTCTGGGGGGATTGCAATATCCTTGGAAAGTCGCTACTGGTTCTGTTTCTAATTATTTGCCACTTTGTGATCGTGTAAGTGAAATTTTCACATGTCAAATCAAGCTTCGTGCACATATTAACATACCATGTACCAGTACTATCCTAATTACGGTTCTAACAAACTCTTTCATGGCCATCGCTTCCAATGCCACTGAGGAGCATCAGTTTCTATTTGCCATAAATACTATATCTATGGTGAAAAACGACTCGCTATTTTCATATGTCCCACCTGGTAACATCTTTGCCTGGCTTCTCATGCCTCTTCGATATGTGATGCCTTTGCATCACTTTGTGTGGCTGAACCGGCTTGTTATCAAGCTCACCCATTTTCCCATCCTATGGGCAATTTTTGTGTATGAACGCTATTTCCTCGCTCCATCTATCTATGAGCCGACTGACCTAGTCGACCATCCCGGTGTTTCGCGAGGCCGTACTATCTCTATTGCCGATCCCGCCGGACGCATCGCTGCCTTCAGCCCCAATCTAAGAGTACGCGAAGAGTCTGTTGTTGGCTTTCAAAAGGATCGCGCTCTTGAGGAGGTTTTTCGTCGACCTCCGGATTACAACACGCTACGAAGTCAACGGCGTAGTGAACGGCGGCGCAACCAGACTGAAATACGGAATTGGATGAACCGCAACGACGAGACGGAAGCTAATTGGCCCGCTAGGGCCAATGCTCCAGATAATGCTTGGTTACGTCGCTTTAGCATGTCGCAAGGTCCACCGCACCGCGCCCCAGATGTCCGGTCTACCGCCAGCGACCCTGCCGATCTTCTGTCGAATAATGGCCTAGCCAGACGCCACAGCACAGGCATCACCCTGACCAGCAAACACCAAAAACCTCAGCGATACAAAGATCATACTGACGGTGATGGCGACGACGAACTGGTCACAAACGACGAGTATGAAGCTAGTAGTGTGGCTCAAAGTTTTAGACAAAACATCACTCAACGATCTGAATACACTACTACTGATAACGACGCTGATGATGACCATTACCCAACGCCAACTGTCTTACGGCCGATGAGTGGCTGGCCAAGCTCACCTCGCTCTGGACAAACTCGTAAGGGTATGCATAGTAGGAACATGTCCTCTAGCACCATCATGATGAATTCAGACCACTATAACAATCGACCACCCAGCGCTGGGTCTATCACTGAAGAGGCATCCGACTTTGAGCAATTGCGCGATAACAGTGGAATGAAAACACCGACCAAGAACAGGTGGATCTCACAAAAATTTACAGTCTCGCCGCCTGCTCGTCCGATTGCTACATCGAAGTCTCCTGGCATCGCGGGTCCATCCAAAATGTCGCCTACGCATGAATCTGAAGTTGGAAGCAGCCGCGCGCGCCGCCTTTCTTCCATTGATGCCACTATGTCGGAGACCAATCTTGTGTCAGAAGACGATATCATAAATGCACTCTCCTCCAGCTTCCAGACTCAGATGATGGCCATGGCTTCAAAGCATGGCCGTCTAGATGCTCGTGATAACAACTCTGCCGATAGAGACCGTATGAGTCGCCTTGTTCTTGCACGCATGAAGACCCTAGAAGAGAGTTTCTCTGAAGTTATCAGCGAAATTCGTGAGCTTAAAGTAGTAACCACTACTACTCCTACGCGGCGCAATTCCGTGATTGGTTTGCCACCGTCGGCTCCCATCGAGCCCCGCGGCCAAAACGCGGCGAACAACAGAGATAGGAATACGAGCAGCAATAAAAGCCGCAGTCGCGATCATAGCATTGGGTCGAATGTCGGTTCTTTACAGAAACGCGCGCCTATACGTCGTCCGATGAGTAGTCGCGGGTACAAGTCTCCACGGTCTAGCTCAGCGGCTGGTCGTACTAAAGGCAAAACTGTCGCATTATCTTCTGAGTCTGATATTGCCGAGCTGCCGGAGGAAAGCCATTCCAATCCTCTTGCAAATTCGTCCAATTAGTCTTTTCCTTTTCTTCTCATCCTTTCAGATTATTTCTCCTTTTAGACACCTGCCTGGCGATTTCCCATGGGCGTCTATGAACCCTTTTTGTGGGCTAGTTTATCTACCATCACCAATCGTTTGTGGTAAGTAAAGTGAAAACCCCTTGATGAGGTCTCAAACCTGTATTTCACTTCCGTTTCTGTTTCCTTGTTCTGGTTACTTTTTCATAGCTTGTATCTTCCAAATATCGAATCATCGGAAACAATGTCGCGCTGAGCGGCCAAGTAAAGTTCGGCGTCTCTGGAGTCTTTTTTTGTTATTCCAAGTATCATTTTAGATGGGCTTCTTTGCCCTTTTTATTGTTATTCTTTTATATTCCAATTTTTGAACTAGTACGTCGTTTTGCGATCGTCTAGCTCCGTGTATATTATCAACTCATTCTCTTTATTTTCGTTTCTTTCAGTCATCCTTATTAATGGCCCAATCTACCAAATCGCGACAGGCCCATGCATACTTTCACCATTTTCTTCACCTGCAATTTTGATTTTATGTATTGTAACTTGTCAATCAATATGATGTACTACAGATATATATTTAAAATTTATTTGAAAAAAATTTGTACTGAAAAATAAGAAGCGTATGTTGTAGCTCTACGAATCGTCTGTCCCCAATTCCAACAGAAAGATAGCATTTACTATACCCTAACCCTAGTATATTATAGCATTGTGCTATTATTCTATCGGCATACAACCTCCCATAGGGGACGAGGCAGGTCTGATTTAGTAAGGCGTGCATGCATCTTAGGCTTTCTGCGCTTCTTTCTTTGCAAGGACTGATTGTTTGCATCAACAGGAGCGCTAACTCCAACGTAGACAACACGGCGGGTTGGGTTATTCAACGTGACAGAGTGAGATTCAAGGCCATAGTAATCAGAGATAGCGTGTGCTAGCCAGCGTCTATATAAAAATAACGTTAGAAAAGAGATATAAGATATAAGGGATGTAGCAAATGGTATACGTACTTGAATGCAGCAGTTTCGTCGTTACCAATGGCATCAAACACCATCGCAGGACGATCGATGACAGTCTTCTCATCACGCAACTCGCGCTTATCGACCTTGATCCAGCCTTCATCTTCAGTCTCCAAACCGCTTTCCTCTGCATCTGTTTCCTCCAGTACGCCACCAGGAGCGCCCTTTTGGTCTGCGACCCAGCGGCGCAACGGTTCTTCCAGGGCACGCACCCAGCCGCGCACAGCGGGTGAGCGCTTAGCAGACTCGCGCAGGTCGCGCGGCACTTCGCCTTTAGCCAGGCCGGTAGCAAGGCCGGAGTGCAGTTGCTGGCTCTTGCGCAGGTAGGCGGCAGTAGAAGCTTTCAGCGCGACCTGCTCAGACAGTGGAGTGGAGGAGTGGGGATCGTGCGATGCATCCCAGTGGATGGCGACTTGGTAGGGAACGTTGGCAATGCGGTGAGTAGCGCGGGGTAGCATATCTTCGGCGCTGGGGGGCTGGACATTAGGGACATGAACTAGGTTATCTTTTGCGAAAGATGGATTTGTTAACATTGACAACAATTTCCGTTGTGGAATTACCAGATTAAAAAAAAAAAGCTTACTGTTTTCCCACCGACGCCGAGCGCGACTGCCCTCCTGGCCTTTCAGGAGCAACTCACGCTTGCGCAGAGAATCCCGTTGCGTCTGCAGCTGAGGGCCGCGACGTGGAAGCAATCTCTCCGCAGCCTGCTCCGCAGCAGTGTGAGTTAGTTTCGCCCTAGGCAATACAGATGGAGCATCATGCAAGGGGATAGTCAGCACAACGCCGCCAGCGCCGGTCGCGACCGTCGAGATGCTCAGCGACTGCAACGCATGGGTAGTCCAAGTATCGATATCGATTGGAGTCGCAGGCGAAGACACAGCAGGAACTGCGGGAGCCGTGATAGGATTGGTGGTAGAGGCAAGGGCGGCGCTGGTAATCACGGGCGTGGGTGGGTCGTAAGGGATGGCCCAAGTGCTTCCGCTCTCACTTGTGCCGGCGATGCTGGAACCCGAAGGCTGTTCAGTGGTGGGCACGACGGCCCAGGTGTCGTCGGAATCGTAGCGGAGTGAAGCTGGTGTACGCAAAGGCAAGCTTATATGGTGGGTAGGCGTAGGCATTGTGATAGAAACAGGTGGTTGAAAGAGACGAACGTTGGAAAAGCTGATGGTTATGACGGTGGTGACAATGGATGAGTCCACAAGGCTAAAAGTGGTAGGCGATTCTTTGCTTATCTTAGGGTTTGGTAATAGAGAGAAAGAGAATCAAGAGTTCGCCGAGATACAGAAGACCAGTTGTAGACCCCGTGGTCAGAAAGATTGATATATAGATAGCTTCCCCCTGAACGGCAAGCTACGGTGTCAACTTGTCGCAAATATGCAATGACAGCTCAACGAGTTATTGAAGCAAGGCCAAGGCGCTTTTTGGTGAGGTGCGATAATGACGACTAGGCCCTCCCATTAACAAGGGCATTTCCCCGGACACTTAAAAGCAAGGGCACATGAAAGAAGCGTTATCTCTACGTCGGCAAGGGCTTCCTAAGCGAATCGGACTGGGCTCTGGTCCCACGACGCTTTTTGCCCAATCAGGGGCCATCGATTGGAGGCTGGAAATTTGCCGCCACACTATTCGGCTCAGTGAAAGGTAGGGTTGAGAGTTAGGCTGTTTTTCATACTAACCCTATAGTATACCCACTAAACCGCTAGCATTTACCCTGCTTATTACCGTTTTTCCTAATCGGGTGTTAGTCAAAATCCTAGACCAGATATCCGGCATGCCAAACTTCCTTTCTGTAGACTGGGAAGGACGTGTAACACAAAGAATATTAGAGTTAGTAGAGACAGCAGCTTGTTGAAGATGCTGTTGGTTAGGATGGAACTTTGTCTCTATATTGTCGACATACTAGCTAGTTATTTGTGAAGCTGCAGGCAGACTGGCCACTGATATGCAAACAGACTAGTATCTTTTAGACGGTCTAGAACATGCTTATTTTTGTGAATGCCACTTCTCAATATAGCTAGAGGTAGACCGCGCTATTCGAACCTTCATATATCTCGCCTACCGGTGTTAATCCGGGTAATATATATATATATATATATTTTTAATCATTAATCTTATTAAGTTTCTAGAACTATGAAGATACTGGGGTAATATATATGAGAAAGTCCTAAAACCTAGTGAGTGTAAGGAAAATATTTATCTTCCATCTTTAGATTGTATGTAGAAGCTTTCTTCTGAACACCTCTCTATCTTCCTATCAGTATCAGCCTTCTACTCAAACAACCCCTATCTCTTACCTATATCTATACTTGTTTTGCTTCCTACTAGTTTCATTACTCTGAGTTTAGTACCTCCATCTTGTTTTTTTTGCCTGTCACTTAAATTAGGCAATAATGCTTCCTGCCTATATTAGAGATATCTGCCCTATTGACCTTGGACAGCTGAAGAACGAAATGTGCCTTTGTGGCTACCCTCAGAACTGCCCTGTTATCCACAACTGGTGGCCTGAACATTCCCGCAAGGAAGCCGAAGAAGAATATTTGAGCTGCGAGAATGCTATCAAGACGTGGAATGTTAAAAACTTCATCAAGACAATCCAGAATCCCGATCTCGTCACCGTTCCTTTGAGAATCAACCCGACCAGCAAGATCTATATCTACGGCGCTGAGATGACTAATAGTGAAATCATTGACGTAGCCCGCGCCAACCACGTCGACTGGGACTATCTCGGCGACGGCCTGCGTGAGTATATATTTAAGACCGTCAACGAGATATTCCTCTTCCAGCGCCAAGCCGCTAATGATCTCGGCTTCCCGTATCACGATGGCATGGACAGTAACTGCGATGAAAGATCTGTCTCCAGCAGTATTGCTGATATGGTAGCCTTTTATTACGGCAAACCTAACTGCCGCCCCTCTGATAGCCAGCAGCTTTCCACTTTCAACCGCGACAACTACTTCGATGCCCTCGATAATAGAGCTTTCGAAACTAGTGCCCAGAATACGCGTAACGCGTGCTTGGCCGTGTGTGCTAACGCGGATGATCGCTCGCTTAGGCGTCTTTTGAGAAACCTCTCCACCAAATCCAGCGCAGTTCGCTCACGTATTGGCCGCTATCTCCGCCGTTGTGGCTTTACTGCCGGTGCTACTAGCGCTATGAAACTATGCAAGGCTGATCCACTCTACAAGTACCCACGTATGGAGATTACTCAGGCTATGTTTGACGACACCGACTCTGATGTCGATGATAGCGTGGTTCTCGCTGCTGTTCCTCAGAACCACGATGATCTGCTTGTATCGACCACTGCCTGGATCCGTCAGCAATAAACTCTATCACGATCGATTGAACTATGCATGGAGCCGATAGCTTTGACTGTACTCTTTGGCTGTTGTTGTTTTTTTAATGTTTTGGAACTTATATGTATCAACGGACTGCTTGCATTTATCTTGCTTTGGGTCTGGAATGGGACAAAGTTAAGACGTGCACTCGCGTATCCGAGCTTATGATGGAAATGATATATGCTTGTTTTCATATTTTTTTTGTTTATATAAATTAACTTTGAGACGGATATGAACATTTAGATCCGATCCGAATCGTCTAACTACCCACGATAATCATCATCATTTACATACTATTAGTACGCTCCACCTTTGGCTATGCATTATACTAGTCATCTCTATATTGAACGGTTTTTATAGCTTGTATAGCTAGTTATATGTCATACTGAATGCTAGAGCCAACTAAATAATAAAACCTAGCTTGTATACTACCTCACTAACATCCCAAACCGGTGATTAGATAAAGATCACCCTAACATATACTATTATCGTCATCATCACCTTTAGCTCTTCTACATGAAGTTAAAATAAGATAAAATTCACCTTGTTAAAAAGTATCGACTTATTTATAGTACAAGTACAGTATTGGGTCATTTTGCATATTTTGACGTATCGGGAGATCCTGATTTCGGACATAGTTGAAGTGTTTAGTCCAACTCTTTATCGGTAGTATGCAGCTGATATAACTATGTCTCAGCTGTGATATAAGAATCATGTGTAGAAGAAACACAGAACCAAGGCATTGCCTATCTCCCTCTTTCGTCTAAGCGCAGTTCATGTGCTCAGTCTCAATAATGTCATTCTTGCTGCTTTTTCTCCCCTTCTTGTTGCCACTGGAGACAGCCTCGATTTCGTCAGAGCCATTGACGCCACCGGGAACACCCATGCTGTTCTTCCAGTGCAACTGCACCTTATCGCCAGTGAACAGACGGTCGATCTGCTCCAGAGAGACAGATTCTGAGTCTCAGGGTACAGGAAGTAGATGCTGGGGAAGTAGATGTAGGTTCTCCAGCCAATATTCTGGATTGATGTGGGATTAGCCTCTACGACGAGGAAGTTGCATAACCAGCTGGCAGCAGTGGCGAGCGCAGTAGCACGGGTACGGACGGCAAGAGGAGCGATAAGCAGCGTTGGAGAAGAAGCCTAGGTCGGAGAGCTGATTGTAGTATGAGGGTGTTATTCTAATTGCTGTTCTGATTTTTCAGGGCTGATCCGGTCCTGTTTATTTGGTTGGCTATTGCTCATAGTGGACACGTCCATGTTCATAGACGTGTCAGGGCGTCGCTGTTGAGATATACTTCAGTCGCTGTTATCGGAGCTGCATCCGTGGTACGCTTTGGGCGACTATACATTCCAAGACAGCTAACAAGATACGTTTCTGTAAACTGTTGGGCTTGCATATCCGACGTTGTGTATACATATTAGTATGGAGCAGGGGCAGCCGCGCTACTAGTATACATACTTGGCTAAGTAGGACCGTACCACGACGGAATTTCTATCAGGCAAAAGAGACTAACCAAAGAGACGAGAGAGGAAGGGGAATCTCTTTTTTCTCTCGTTGATCAGATCTAAATTGTGTCTTCATCTGCCGGACGAGGAAACTGAGAGATTGGAGAGAACCAGGAACACACTCAAAAGACGGGGTTCCCAGATGGAGAATAGGTTAAAGAATTCCCCGATGATAGGCAGCACTAGCAGTAAGAATCACTATCCAAGTATCTAAGTATACTATTACTGGAGTATGAACAACAAGGTACAGGGTACTGCAGCTCCGTAATGAAACCCCTAGAATGGCCAAAAAGACTGTTTCGATGGGGAAAAGGAATTACGGGAGGCCCCATCCGAGACGCTACACTGACAGCGTCGGCCATTAGGCACTTGATCTGTAGTGACGATACTGCAAGGCTTTAGAGGCGTTAGAAAGGCTGAATACTGAATCTGAGAGCCGATAAAAGAGCCACATCTCTAGATGGGGCGTCAATCACGTTCTAGAGAATTCCAGTTTGCTAAGCTTTGAGAAAGAGACAATGTTGGCGGGAAGAAGAAACATCTGTTGATGGTTTAGTTAGTGGCAAGCAAAGTTTGCTTGATAGTAAGGCAGGAGCTGAGTGGGTCTAGTTGGCCATCGGTGATTGGTCCGCCTGCCGTGCAGCAGATGAGGTCATCTGCTATGTTTTCTCCATCCCTTTCTTTTTAGCAAACTTGCCAGATTCAAGGCAAGGAACATATTGCCTAGAGCTGTCAAACCATCGTCTAGCGCTTGGCAGTCATTCCAGAACAAGCGACGCCCGCTGGATCTGATGCATATTTGCCAAGGCAATCTGCAACGATGCTTTTGTACGCATCTTCCTGTTCCTCCTCTCAAGCCGCCGAGAAATGCGGCTCTTTTTCTAGCGTCCATGGCGACGCCGTTCTTGAGTCTCACCAGCCAATCTCGATCTTGTGTCTCTATCTCCTATATTGCGTCTGCTGCATTTTCTGCGTCTGCTTGATATCATTCGGCTGTCAGCTCTGTTCTTCCGCCAGGCCTTACGAGACATCCAGTGCATCCATTGCGGCGCTCGGCACTCTTGCAGCAATCTGACGTACTCCGAAAATACAGCTTACCCTTTCGCTTCTCGTCAGAGTGCAATTGCTACAGCCTGCACATGATCCCATCGATCTTGCCCCAGAACGAACTCCAGATCCTACCTTAGTCTCGCCAATCGATAGTTGTCGTTGGTGCGCCACCCACCTGCCAGGCTATGTGCCCTATATCTAAGGCTCTATATCTAGACTCGGCTCGAAGCCTGCCCTAGCTCAGCCATTTTTGTCTCATCTCACAGCTAGGATTGCGACTTTTTTTATTCGGCCCTCATTTTGATATTGGCTTCTCGGCACAACATAGCCAACTTTTGTGGGTGTAAATGCGGGGGATAAGATATACTCCAGGTCGGACTAGACCTCTTATATCCAGAATGGGGATCAGGATCACGTAGGATGACAGCTAAAAGAGCCCTGGTATGTGACATCGCTTCGCATACTCCTATTGCTGCGAATAAGGCAACTCAAAGCGGCTCAAGTCGCAGTGTTTTTTAACACAGGCTGCATCTTTTTCCTTTAATAATTTTCACCGTCCAAGGTGCTGCTAACATAAAAGCTGAGCTAATGGTGATTAATAATAGCAAGCCTCCATGTGGAGAGGTTGTGTCCTTACTGTATCTTTGGGCTCTATCTTTCGAAATGTTCTCGAAGCGGGCCAATTCGTCTCCGAATGGCATTATGTAAGTCGTTTGTTTTCCAATATCTGCGAGCACGCTCCTCTATGCTTCTCCTCGTCATCCAATGCATTTCATATCATGCTGCTAGTATGTTTGTGCATTACTTAGTAACAGACAGAACCAGTGCTACAACTCAATGTCAGCAATAGTAACAACAACTACAACAACGACATGTGAGCAGCCATCGTAGTGCTATCAATATCTAGTATCGCAAATACTCTTCTGCTTCTTTTTGTTTCGGCATTGTCTACTCTGAGCATTTTGTAGGTCTTGCTCACGCTCCATCTCTACGTATCTCCCCTAGGTGCACAAAGCATACGGACCAAGACTAGCTCGACGCCAGCAATACCCGGACCCCTAGTTTTCTTTTCCCGGTGAATTTATCTTCTACGGAGAAATCATTACTAGAACAGACATGGTCAGACGATAGATAACATGTGATTCTTTCGTTATCTACCAATAAGGTCCCATGTCTCTGCCCCCCCCCCCGCGCCTTATTCAGCATTCATGATCAACCGAGCCTACTAGCGTCTTATCATGACATCAACATGATCGGCTCACTCCTCCTTATTCCTCTTGTATAGAGCCTTGACTTCACAGCAGTGCACTTCAGCTCTAAGTCGGCTTAGTTGGACGTCTAGTAGGATTTTTGTGTAGTCAGCATGGGACCCTGAAGACTGAAGATCAGCCTTGTATAGGCCCGATAGATGCTTTGCAAAAGTTTGGTCGTATCAACTGCTTCTCCGCCTCCTGTCTTTTCTATCGTGAATATGATACTCCGACAAATATCTTCAAGTTAGTGGCTAAAAGACAAACTACAGCGTCCAGGATCTCTTTGCTAATCATCTCAATAACAGGCCTGGCACTTGAGCCGCTGACTCGAGCCCAACCACCAGTACTATATGTTTCGAACACGTCAGAACACAACGTTTGAATTTCAATCGGCCGTAAAGCACAGAGGAATCTCAAGTAATATGGTTCTTACCGTTACCTCTATCTATCTCGAAGAAGTTTAGAGCAGAAGGTGTTTAAAGTCCACTTTGCAAATCACCTCCGGTGTTAATCCGGAGAGAACACATTCACAGTGAGAGCAAAACATTGAGGATCTATCAGTTGCACAAAATAAACAACCGTTTATACAAACGAGACAAGCGACCTATACAAGTTGTGTTACAGCTCGCAAGCTCAATATTGAGCAGCAGTAGAATCATAAATGCGCGAGTGGCAGCCCTACAGTGTCCGATTTTCCAATCTCTCGCCTTCACCGTGGCTGTTGTGTCAAGCACTCACATTATAATGATGGTACTAGTAGTGTCATCGACAATCATTTTGGCCGCCGATCTTCCGTACACCACTAGAACAAGAAATCTACACGCGCGCTAGTTGTTTAGCTTTGCACCACCGTGATATCAAGAAAACGCATCGGGGTGCGCAACCCGCTGCGCAAGAGAGCTGCTGTAACACCTCTTACGAACCTCATGTTGTCTTGCCCCCTTTTCTCTTCCAAAACCTCTAAGATCTTGCTTACATATAAGGCTATGTCCTGGGTCTCTGCTTCCGGTGCATCCTCTTCCTCATGTTCAGAACTCTCCTCTCATATCCATCATCACCACTCATAACCTCACTATTACCAGAATCAGAGCTTCTGCTTGAAGCCGAATCTGTATCATATGCATCGCCATTGTTCGAAAGTTTTATTAGTCTCAGAATAAGTTGATTAGTTGTCCAAAAAATGGCGGAGGGTGACGTGTGATCGGTAGGGGAGACCAGGTAAAGATAATAGGCCAAACATATATTGTCCTATTAGCAACATTCGAAACGTAACTGGAAACTCCGCTGCTTTTCTTCTTGTTATTGTTCTCACTGCACCTAGGAACTCCGAGTAATGCCTCTTCTAAGCAAGACCGCACAAGTCCGCTGGTGTGTGTAAGTAAGTAGTCACAAGATTTCAGAATCTCCAATCCTCACCTTTTCGGTGTTCTTCCCCGGCCACCATCAGTATCAAAGCAGTTGGTATATGGCTAAGTAACCCTATGTATTTGCTGTGGACATCTTCATGTTTGCCAGTGCTACCTTTACATGACTGCAACACAATCGTCAATAACGTTTGCTGCGTCTCCGATTCAAGTGCCATGCTCATATCCGGTCCGGTGGAAGTGATCCAGCAGGGTCGCCACAGTCAAGCTTCAGGAATCTTTTCTTCAATTATTGCATACAGAAATGTATCTATGAGCCAGTGCACAAATAGCAGCTTGACAAGAACTGTTCTGAATTATTCACTACACTAGAAAGAAAATTATAGCCGGTGCTCTATTAGCCTTACATAATTCTTAGAGGTGTCATCAAGACTCAATTAGATGCAGATGCTAACAATGACGGCCAGTCTTTGGATAAGTACGATGTTTGATCCAGTTTAATGTGTGTATATAGTCATCGCTAGTAGGTAAAGCTATCTTAGAAGGTTACATATTATTTCTTCATCATTAGATGTAGGTCTATTCGCAAATAGAGCAGATAACTCAGGTCCGTTCAGATGATACACCAACTGGCCGGATGTCCTACCTTCCTCCAGTATGACTTTGGCCTGCCCGAGAAACTCGCCGTACGTCTAGACAACTCATTACCCGCCCGGTTAGTTTACTATCCGGACTCAATATCATAGATGTACCACAACTATATGAGAGGGATAACTAAAAGGCAATTTATTAGTTTAGCTATTGCATATCATCAAATTATTATCTTTACATGTTGATATCTATCTATCTGAACTTAAACACTACATTATCTGAACCTTTGTGCTTTACCTTTTCAATTATCCACCAGATAAGTGTGCGTTGCTGCTCCTTATAAGTTTATAGTGACTGAAGGAAATGAGAAATACCCGTAGAGTGTGATAGTCAAATTGATGTTTGCTAATTTCGTGAGGCTGTTCAGTTATTACCAACAGTTGTCTTTATTTGGTAAATCTCGGTTTTCTATCTCTATCTTCGTAAGGCTTAACAGACCAAACCAACGGATTGTTCCTAGATTATCCTCCTCTTTCAAGTTACAGACTATCATTCTCAGACAGTAGTAGAACATTCTCTCATGAGATCTCCCTGTTTAACAGGTTCTAGTAAGGCCGATTATTCAGATGATTTGTCCTGGAGGTTGGTGCTATTTAGTACCCCAGTAGTAACTTCAATCAATCAACCTCGTAGTCTTTCTAATCAAAGTGTTTTTCTGGCAAGTCTCTAAACCACAATTCTCATGATCAACATTTATGGTGCAATTGTGCAACATTGCTATTGTTAGGGTTGTGACCCTAAGTAACTTATATTCGTCCTTGATGTTCACGTTTTAAAATGAGACGCCATTTTAATCCGAGAATTGATGGCGATTAATTTATAGCCCTTTGGGTCACTTCCTCCCTACATCCCTGAAACCTACACCGGCTATTTCGAGGCCCTTCTTCAGAGAAGCGACAAGATTCCGAGCTTCGGCCTCAAGAGAAAAGAGATTCAGTTAACATGAGAGACGACAAAAGAACAACGGGAAAAGAAGGAGGAAAAGGCGGGGATAGCAAGTGAAGGCGACGATAAATGCTACAACAGAGCTGCTACTAGTGTAAGCTACACCAATCTCCATTTCTCTTCAACTTCCGTGCTATTGCCGATTTTCGAATAAGTGACCTGTTGATCTAATGGAAGAATCATTAAAGCAAGCATTAGAAAAATGAGCAGGTAGAAAAGAAAGGAATGTGCCCCCCCCCTTGCTTAGGCTTTTTTCCATACTAAGCTTCGTTTGGTGATTGGGTAATAAGTGCGGCTATGCTGACCCAACCGGGAACGCTGTAATCAGTCATCGGTTGCCGGCAATTGCACTTGATTATGCTGCTACTAGTACTAGTGGAAGAA
The DNA here is from genome assembly GCA_001856765.1 of Endoconidiophora polonica. NCBI lineage: Eukaryota > Fungi > Ascomycota > Sordariomycetes > Microascales > Ceratocystidaceae > Endoconidiophora > Endoconidiophora polonica. The sequence continues at coordinate 25,674 of LXKZ01000508.1, forward strand.
TGACCTCCTGTCTTTCCAAGGGTAGAAGATAACTAGTGTGTTTAGTTGGTCAAAGACCGGCTAACAAAAGGTATTGATTTATACTTTTTTGCTTGTGATAATGGGGAATAGAAGGTCGAGATGCTATTATAGTATCAACTTATATTCTCTTTGCCTACTGTGTTGAAGAGAACCACCTTGAATTCTGTTGTTAAGCACACGCCTCTTTGATCTTGTTCCCTGTATATTTGTTTCCTTATTGGTAACATTCTGTTATTGTTGGAGCACAGAGTTGGGGTTATTTTCTTCTCTCTCTCTCTCTCTCTCTCTCTTTGGCGGTTCGCTAATCAGGTTTCTTTTTTCTCTCTCTATTTAGGTACATTGATACTTTGCGAATGACGAAAACACACCGAAACCCGTACATAGCCGAAGGGGCCCCTTTCGCCTTCGGGGACATGGTTAGCCTACTAAGAAAGGAAATAAGACAAGCCTGCCTTGCAATATGTTATGTACTTTCTTGTCTTCTTTGATTGAATTTATTCATTCTTTATCTGCTTACAGCAGTACTACAACCCAAAAACACCCTTGACAATGAACATCTTGCTCGATGTTTGTCCAACCAACATAATCTATCTACATCTATTAGTAGTACTAGCTGAAAATATCGACATAACTTAGCCGACTATCGGCTAGCTAGCTAACTAGGTGTCTGTACTGTCTTGGTGGCAGCATCAACATACGACGGCTAGAATAGGCGCCCTTTCATTCTGATATTCTGCCCGACAGAGAGATCTGTAATGTTAAGCTATGGCTGACAATGGTATAACGAACCTCATGGTGACATCGACACGTATTTGATTATGCCTATGTGCATAACATAATGACGTTCAGTAGTATGGCCCCTTCTCTATCAATGTATCTACTGGAGGCGCGCTAAACCCTATATAATCTCCTCCATTTGCTTGGCGCTTGACAGAGTGATATGTCACACTAAAGACAGCCGTCTATACATGTAGATTACATCGGAGCAACTATATCAAAGTGTTTGTTTTCATGACTGCTTTGGAACAGAAGGCGCGAGCCCATATCCACCACCAAAGCTACAAGATGCGAAGATTCTTCGTTCTGGCTAAACAAATCATGGCAAGTTAAAATAAATAGCTCAGAGCGCTTGGGACTCTCAATCAGCATTTACAGCTTCCCCATTTGAAAGCTCCAGTCAGCCGGCAGACTAAGTGGCTATAGGCAGTACTGCCACTATATACATGAGGTTTCATTGTTTTTTTTCTTTTCCTTGTGACTTTTCTTTGGCATCTTTTACCACATGAGGCATAGTGAGACGAAAACTAAAGGCTCAGACTCCTTCATAAGAAGGATGACTTATCGGCTTCTGGGTACAAGCCAGGTTTCAGTGCTGGTATCTGTGGCACATATTGAGACTACTACTAGTACCACTACTACTACTACTACTACTACTACTACTACCTAAATACAGTAACTCTGCTTGTCACTAGTCGTAGAGGGGGGGCTTCGAACGGGAAGTTCAGGATGCTGTCATGTGCGCCGAAGGATGGAATGCAGGTTGAAGGCCTTGTAGGGTGGGGTATGGGATCGTGAAATCTTGGGTCTAGGTCGAAGGCTTGGGTGGCCGGATAAAAGGTTGCAAAGTAGTAATTGGATATGGAAATGCGTGGCGTAGGTTCTGCCCTGCTTTGGCTAGACCGTGGCCTTATTTCTTGCTCCCCGTCTCTTTCCTTTCTTTTTTCTCTTTATTTGCCTCAGGTCAAAAGGAAAGAAAGTAGGGATGAGAAGACGAACAAAGACAAACATCACCATGATGGAAGGGCAAACTAGGAAGCGACCTGAAGCTGGATGCTGGCGCTTGGCGTTGACTTAAATACCTGATATGTACGGTAGCATTCTATGATTGCTTACGATCTTTGACACACTTGCACAGAATGTATATCAGATCGGATCGCCACAGCATGTTCTCGAATTGGGCATTAGTATGCGTCGGGGGATCGATCGACTTGGTTGCTATGATTCCTCGATTGGCTTGGCATTTTGCCAAGTCGAAGTTTATATTTGCTTGCTTGCCTTGGAACCAACCGGGACAGATTTATTACCCTTTCAAGTAAAAAAAATTAATTTAGAAAACTCTACAAAGAATTATAGTTTACCAGCTTGAAAGGAGAAAAAAAAATGGGTTACGCTTATAGACAATAAGAATGAGGTTGGTGGAAGGGTTGGAGAAAAAGTCCCGTTTAAGCAGTGGTGTAAGTGCTGCTTTACCTTCATGACATTCAACACGGTAAGACGATTATTTTCCTCAGTTTGAGGCTCTGCGATATACGAGACTGAGTCTCGTGCCCCTTTGCGATGACTGACCGAGTACGCAAAAGAACAATAGTACACTTTGAAGAAAGAAGGGAACTAAAAGTATAGGTCAGCTTTCTTTTAGCTAGCATCTTGCTTTTTCTTTCCTGTTCATGTACTAGTGGTTTGCCTCTCTCCTTACAACCAGGCTGTCGTCGGAGATTCATGAGTGAAGTCTCGTCATAGTCAATAACTTCTAATCAAGTAGTGACTGCACACATGTTATTGAGCAGCTTCATTCTCATAGTGACGGCTGATTGTAACAGATAGGGTTTGCTCTGATATGCCCTCCTCCTTCATTTCTATCTTTAGCTTGCACGACGGACAATCATTAGCAAGAAAGATAACGTCGAAGGCTGAGATATTGGATTAGAAATAAGCTCAACATTGAGTCTACTATACTTCCTTGCGCCATTCAGGAGAAGTTGAGGGAAGAAGAGGCTGTAGAGATGGATTTTTCGAGATCACAAGACCTGAAAACAACCGTTAGAGACAGCAGTAGGAAACAAGCAAGCCTGTAAGTTTACAAGGGGTCCGGAAAGCTTGTTAGCCTGGGGCCAGTGGTAAGGCTCGTAAAGGTACAGTAGAAGCTTATATCACTGTCGTCCCGATTAAGTAAGCTTCACACTAAAGCTTTTTCAGCGGCTCGCGCCCCCCTAACAACGTTATGATGTCTAGATCCCTAGCACAGCGCCTGCACGGATGGTGTTTGAGATAGCAACACGAAGTTAAATAGAGCAGAGGCAAATAGAGGGCAGCGGTAATAAGTTGGTCAAGTGACCTAGCTGGGCTTCCTGCAAACTAGGATTCCTTCTTACTGTGCCTCGATCGATTGCTCGCTTCTTTGGGAAATAAGTGTCGACGTAGGACGAAATTGAGCCTAGTACAAAGGGAAAAAGGCCAAGACCACCGAGAGAAGACCCCAAAAGCGACAAATTAGCGAATGGCAGCGCTAGAAAAGGGTGCTGTAAGCTGCCGGACTTTGCTCGGAATGTGGAGAGTTTTGGTAAGGTCGGCAACGAATCTAGCGCAGAAAGGGGGACAAGACGGCGATGTGTGACGCTTAAAGTATTCCTTTTCCTGGGGCCGGAGCAGAGGAAGTTTTCAGCTTGTTGCTGATTGGATTGCTTCGCTTTGCGCGCTTCTCGCTGCCTGGCTTTTCGTATAATAGACAAAGGAAGAGGATGTTCATGCTATAATATGTGTTTATGCCCCTCCTGATATCCTCTGGTGGACAGACGGAGCAAGAAGAGAAACTGACGTGGCAGAAGAGCATTGAAGAACATGGCGAAATATTGCCGAGGTTGCTTGTAATCCATCAACTTCACATTTTAGCAGAGTGCGGAGAGGACCAAGCAACGCTTCTAAATGGGCACGACGAACATAAACTTGGTGATTTCTAGCGCAAGCTTTGGCTTATAGGGGGGGGGAAAGCGTTTTGTCAGAGAATCGAAACCTGGCCGACGTAACGATAGGGCCCAGCAAGGTTGCCACCGGTTGCTACACAAGGCCAATGCAAGTGAGTGATAACAAAGTCAGATGTAGGCGGCCGGCGTTGCAGTGAAGAAATTTTTCATTCAGAGCCTTCATTCAGATGTGAGGAGAAATCAGGTGTGACATTAAATTAGATTTCATGTAAGAAGTAGAACATGTTTATTTATGTAATACTGATTGTGAGAGAAGCATACGTAGTAAATCTAGTTCCTTTGGCCCTTGATGTGGGCTTTGGCTGTCTTGTTTTGGAGATCTCCAAGAGGCAAGACCAAGCGACTTTTATAAGACGATATTTCGGATTATCTAAGGAAACAAACTTCGGTCGATCAAGATTACGTAATCCGGTAGAACGGAAGATTCAAGCGCCTTAGGGAAGCAATAACCGAAAATGCCGATGGCAAAAGGGCTTGAACCGGAAGGGAAGGCGCAAGATTAAGCCTTCACGAGTGATGAATGCTTTTTTGTCCGCTAAACACAAGACAACAAAAATGCGTACGACTCTAACCTAGCGGTAGACTGCTACAAACAGAGGCTGAAAATTGAAAGAAGACACAAAAGCGCGCCTGGGCTGTCAGTTACTTGAATGGTTGTAAAGAGATAAAAAGTGAGACAGAATAAAGACAAATAAATGCTACAAAAAGTTAGCCAGCTAAAGGACTAAAATGGAAATGAAGAAAAAAATATTTTTAAAAAAAAGCGGGGCGAGTTTATTAGGATATTTTAGGGTTGGAATCCCACAAAGTCAAGCTAGTGGATTGTTGGAAATCAGGAAGGGGACTCATGTTAGGCAGTTTGTGATCCCCGTGGGGAAGACAAGCAAAGGACAGACGAAAGAAGAAGGAGCTACACTGAAACGGCAAAACTTATGGCAAACACGCGAAAGAAAGAAAGAAAGAAATCGAGGCCGCCAGGAGTAAAAAAAATAAAGCTATTGGAGAAGATTACAGTTAACGCCAAGCCAGGCAATTACTATCTGATAGTTACTAACTAGATGCCTTGATACGATCTTAGGTAAACAGAAAACGCGGGGAAGACTTTCTTTAAGGGGAACATACCACCCATTGATTGCTGTCTTCGCGTTGCAAAGTCCAGCCGCAAAGCCGTGAGCCATCATGCGAGGATTCAATAGTATTGGACCAATATAGAAAATGTAAACGAAGCTGGCTAAATAGAAAAGCCGCCGTAAAAGCTACCCAGCACTCAGCCATGTATTTGCTGCAGGCAGGCGGTTGATCGTGCTTAGTTTGTTGTCAACAAGCAGCAGCCGGGAAGCTTTTCAACTTCCTTGAACACATATTCTCTAGCGGCGCTTCGCTCTTCAAGATTTTCTTGACCTCCATCGTTTGTTTGTATGCGCTGGAATGTTAATTGTCTCTGGCTTTCCCGCCGCGGTTTCTCCTCCTGTTGCTCCTGGCATCAGACTCGCATCATCAGCAACCGGAACTCGCCGTCCAGAAAGAGAGCCCTGATATGCTCACTGATGCCTCGTAGTTCGTCGCTTATGCCTGCGACCTGAGGCTGCAATATTGCTTGCTGTTGCTCTGCTTAGCACACATATACCGTCATCGACCACCGTCTTGACTTAGTTGGCACAGTTGGCCCGACGCCATCACACGATCAGAAGAGTTTTGGATGTCGCTCAAAACAGCACTACCGGTAGCTAGCCAGCCCACACCCCCTCAAAAAATAGCCGAATTTACCGTTGTCGCAGCCCAACTGGGTATAATATTATCTATGATATTATCCATCCGTCCACCCTTCTTCTTCCCTTTCTGCCCTCCACAATATAATCATCCTAGGCCCTGTCAATATAACTGACCTGCGCTCTGCTTGCATGCATACTCGCTGCACGCCCATTTCACATCTCACATCTCGTTCTACCACTGCTGCTCTGCTGCTATAATACTGACTGCGACCCTCAACGGCTTCTTTACTGCTCGCTTTTTCGACTTCCTGTCTTCCTGCCTTCGCCTTACTCCGACACTGCTGCTACCATAACAACACAACAACACAACGCACCATCACATAACACAACATAACATAAACACTACCAAGTAGTACCTTTCTTTCTTAGTCTCTATTCTGTGTTCTGCATCGCTCGATCTCCGAGGCTGCTCTTCCATCCGCTGCGAGATCTTAAAACCCAAATATCACCACCACCACCACCATACTCTCTCCAGCGCCTCCAACCACATACATGTGTCGTTGGACTCTGTCTCGTCTTTGTTCCCTTGACCCCGAAAAGTTTATAGCCAATTTCAACGACGATATCTTGTAGCCTCGACTTTTGTTCTTCTTCTGTCTACTCTGCTTTGCTCCGAGACTTTCTCTGTCGCCATGTCAAACATACCTATCAAACGCCGAGCGCCATCGCTAGATGCCTCGGCCCTACCCTCTAAGTCTACCCATTCGCCAAAACATACATCGCCACACCAGTCTCAGTGCTCAATCGCGAACTTGACTTCCCCCTCGCCAGATTCTGTCTCTACCAGCAACAGCACCAACGCCAGCACAAGAACCACCATGCCATCATTACCTATTACTCCTGCCTCGGCTAATACTACTACTACTACTACTACTACTAGCACTGCCGCTGCTACTGCTGTCACGCCTACCGCGGTTGCTTCAGCAGAATCGCCATCTACTGAGTCGGCTCCTCGCAAACGCAAGAAGATGGCCCGCACGCGTACTGGATGCTTGAATTGCCGTCGCCGCAAGAGAAAATGTGACGAGACTCGTCCTAGCTGCACTGCTTGCACTCGCCGCCAAGAACACTGTGAATGGGGTGTCAAGCTCACTTTCCGTGCTGAAAACTCGCAGTATATCCTCGAAGACCATCCGTCCATGCGCCGTGCCGTCAAACGCCCTCGCACTTATGAGATTTTAGATGTTCGTGACGAGGTAATCCGCGACTACCACCTGCACATGCCTTCGCCAGATGCCGCTAGCGACTACGACAGTGATGGACCCTCTGATATATCTTCTGAGAAACATTGCCATACTAAGTCTGCTGCATCGACTAAGTCGCCCTATAAACAGCGGAAGCTATCGCCGCCATCCCACCAACAGGAACAGAAGAAGCAACAACAGCAACAACCTTCACCACCACATCAGCAACTTATACTTACACCACAGCAGCGCTACCAGCTGCCGGCGCTTCAGAGTCCAAGCAGCCAACATAGTCACGCTGCCGACTTGGCCACCCCTTCTCAAACTTCTTCTTCTTCTACCAACTCTACTACTCTTCCTCCCACACACGCTTTTTCCCAGTCACTGCCCCAGGCCCAATCATACTCACTATCTAACCCACACCCTCCTCACTCACACCATGTCGCCTACGGCTTCCCATCGCCCGCAAACCGCTCTGTGTCCTCTCATATGTCTGCTGACGAAAAATTGCCTTTGCCCTCTGCTTCTTCCTTCACTGCCATAGTACATGACCATGACAAGCCTGTGCTGCCACCTATTGCTAGCAATGGCAATGCAGACACTACTGTCCAGCAGCGTTTGACTGAGAGCGCTGTTGCCAATCTGCTGTACCTGAGCAGGGGGGGACCCTCGCCTCCTGTTTCTCATGTTGCCAGTAGCACGGCATCAGCAGACTTGCCGATGCATCACCATCAGCCTCCGGCGGCGTCTACACAAAGGGGACTTACGCCACCGTCTACTGCCATGGACACCAGCACCCGTGAGCAGCAGATTTTCTCCATTGAGTCGTATCGGGACGATGGTGTCTTTGTGCCAGGCTCAACATATCTCGAGTTGCACTCTACTCTGCGCCATCATCTCTTCCGCGAGAGCCAGTCTAATCTGCCTACTCGGGTCGGCTCTCCTGCCACACCACAGTCACTGAGCCGCAAGAAGCTGCCTTCTGCCCCCTGTGAGCGCATCGAAAGTGAAGAACCTTTTGGTGCTAGCCTTATGGCTCGCTCTTTATCGTCGACTGGTGGTGAGGTTGGCACTGAATGCGAGCCGCTTAATCTTACACCTAGCGAAGAGTGCTTGCTGTGGAAGAACTGGATCGAAGAGATTGCACCTTGGCTCGATAAGTTCGACTGTGATCAAGCTTTCCGCCATGTTCTCCCTTCCATGGCTCGCTCTCACGAGCACCAGCACCTCAAGTTTGCCATGCTAGCTCTTTCTGCCCGTCAACTTGAACAGAAGATGGGTAAACCCAACGATCGTAGTCTTGTCTTGTACCAACATGCTATTCAAAGCCTCTTGCCCCAGCTTTCTTCACGGTCCACTGCCGTCATTGCCTCATGTGTTGTCCTTTGCGTCGTTGAGATGATGAGCTGCAACCCCAAGGCTTGGCGCCGTCATCTAGACGGATGTGCCAGTCTTATGGAGGCTGTTGGCATCAACGGCTTTGTTGGTGGTGTTGAGCAAGCTTTGTTCTGGACTTTTGCCCGTATAGATGTCTGTGGTGGTCTCATATCTAGTGTCCATACTCTTATTCCCGTCCATCATTGGGCGTCAAAGATTGATATGGATGCTGACGTGGCCCTGTTTCGCAGTAGTGTCAGCACTCGCGGCTTTGGCGAATGGGCCAATTACGCTGTTTACCTGGTTGGCCAGGTCCTCGACCTCCTTGCTATTCCATCACTGGATGCAGTGACTTCAGACAACTGCTTTGCCGATTCACCTCCTCGCATCGATGCCGAGTTCCGTGACCGTTGGCTCAAGCTTTGGGCATACCTGGAGAACTGGCGCGCTCAAAGACCTACTGAGCTGCAGCAAATCATGTGCATCCCTTCTTCTGAACGCAACCCTTTCCCTACTATTTTGTACAGCAATCCTGCTGCCATCTGCGGCAACCAGCTCTATCACACTGCAGCGCTCCTGATGCTGCAGCACAAGCCTTCGGCTGTTAAGTTGGCCCAGAAGAGCCGGTCGGCGCTATGGCACGCGCGCCAGATCTGTGGCATCAGTATAAGCAATGACCACCACGGCGCGTGGACCGAAAGCATCCAGCCGCTCTGGATTGCAGGCCGGTGTATGAGCCACCCTACTGAGCACAAGGCCATCTTAGACTTGCTTGGCAAGATCGAGAAGACCTGTGGTTGGGCGACGCAGTGGCGGGCGGCCGATTTAAAGGATCTGTGGGGAGACTTGGAAGAGTAAACTGACTGCTTATCTCTCTCTTCCCCGGTTCTTCCCAGGTTCTTCCCAGGTTCTTCCCAGGTTCTCTGCATCTTTGTGTATACGAGCTGCAAATAACTACTCTGTGATTTTATCTTATTCTATTGTTCTATATTGTTTCCTTATCTTCGGTGGAATATCTGTTTTGGGCGGTCCCTACTTTTGTTTTGTTTTGTTTCTTATTTATCAAGTCCTTTGGACTATCTGGGTGGGATGGATGTTATATGATGCAACGATGTAAATTTTTTTGTCTTAGAGCTTTTACTTATTTCTCGTCTTGTAATGGTCTGGTTGTGGGTTATTCTTTTCTCCCTTGTTATCTTTTTTTTTCCTCTCCTGTTCTTCTGAATGCAAGAAAAAAGAGATCTTTTTAATCTTATTAGATGGCGGAAATCTTGATTATCGACTGCTGTAGCTCTCGAGTGCAAACTCTAGTTTAAAGTCTTTATCTTAAACGCTACAAGTCACAACTTTCAAATTTATCTTTATTTTTACAAAGTGTTTTATCTTCCTTTCCTTATTCTTCTCCAACCATGTGATCTTTGTTTTCTTTCTATTCATTATTTTACGTAGAGATATAAGTAATGATGCGTTTGCCATTTGAAGAATACTGATCTTTAGGTATTAGTAAAAGTTACTAGAGAAAACGTTAATAGAAGCAGAAAGAAAGACCCCCAAGCCTGTTGCTTTTGCTAGTCAAAGATGGATGCAGATCCCAAGATTGGCCATTACTACTACTAGTATGTAGTTGCTTTATTCAGCTGGCTTGTGATGCTTTCTGAATATTAGCGTCTTTGTTGACTGTTACTGTAGTTTTCAACCTGAGATTGTCAATCTGCCAAATTGGCATTTAGTGCTGCAACTCTGGGCCGAAGCTTAAAATCGTGTTGTTGTTCACATGCATATCCCCAGATTGCCAAGTCTTTGATTTTGGTTTATTTCAAAAAAATTTATTCTCGAGCCAATAATTACAAGATTTTCATACGCTTCTTGCAATTCGGGGTAGTAGTATTGATAGGCTAGTACGTAGTAAGTAAGCCTTGACCCATGAGATGGGGAACGGAGCCCTGGGACAAAAAGCCTCGGTCAGACCTCTTTTTCTTTGTCGATTTCCCGTTGTCAGTTTTCTTTTTTTTCTATTATTATTTCTAGATCGTCCTTGGCGTCTGAATGAAAAGGGCTCGTGATCAAAATAACAAGGGAGAGGAGGAATTTTTATTATTTTATCTATTTATTTCAAAATAAAATATTCAGGAAAAGAAAAAAGGCTTGGCATTGCGATGTTCCCCGGATTTTGTCCTTGAAGCAAAGTAGACAACGGAATGTCCATCTTGTAGGTGGCCCAATGAGGGGAAAGTCGTATTCTATTACTAACGTTAGTAGTAGCAAGGAAATCAGTAAAGATACTAGTAGAAAGTGAATACTCTGGGGAAAAAAAGGAAAAGGCCTGGATGACTGATAAATTGAGGGAGTGGCATAAACAACGATGTAACGCTGTCTACCCAGGAGAGCGATTCGTCTTCTGTTTTCTCTCCGGCTACCGAGGTATCAAATGCCAAGCTCGGGAGAATGTTCGTCATATCGCTCTTATCCTATATCCTTATATTCTGTCTGCGTAGGTAAAGACCAATGGCACAATTACTAACCCTAATCAAACCCTGAAACAATAGTATCCATGATGCTGACTTGATACTTCCAATGTCAAGAAATTGGGCTCCATTGCTTTGTTTGTATTATCAGTACTCTTTGCAAAAAAGAAAAAAAGATACCCCGATTTATTAAAATATAGGGAACATGCAGGCGAAGGAGGTAGGTAGGTTGGGTGTGGGCACTCTGCGTCAAACCGCCTGAAGGCGTTCTGTGTGCATGTAAGTTCCCATGTATATTGTTATATTTGTCTGATTGCTGTACACCAATAATGTTTATTTATCACAATTGATCTATTATGGCAACTAAATGTAAACAGATATACTACGTTTGTACATAGCAAAAAAAAAACATAAAAAAATTAAAAGAGACTTATGAGCTGTCAGACAGCGAATCAAATTCAGCAATACGGAAAGGGACAAGAAAAGACAAGCGACTCAGAAACAGAAAGGCCTTAACCCTTCCTGTACTAGTGAAGCTCGGCGCTTAAGCTCGGAGCGCCGAAGAGCGTCTTCGGTCGAAACTGTTTTCTCGCTCTTTTCTATCTTGTCGGCTGTTCTATATCGTACAAGGGAGGCAAGGCAAAAAGGGAGGGAGAAACGTAAGCGAACATGTCTTATTCAACCCCAGTGGGTAAACATTCGGTTATCTTCTCAAGCGCTCACTCGTGAGGCGGTCGGCCAACCGTTTGTCAAACAAACAAACAAACAAACAAGATGATGCTCAGTTTAATGGTCGCTTACCTAAATGATAAAGATAGGCTTTGCTCTGAGCTCCGTAGAGAGCGAAGTTTTATTAAGATATTTATTCACTTCTTAAAACGCTGATGAAGTTGAATACATAAAGATTTTTTTTTACTGTTTATTTGTGCGCCAAATAATGAACCTTCTTCATGGTGATCTGCCGATGAAACAGGTTCAACATTCACACAAGGTCTCAGAATCAATGAAATCCTCTGACTGACCAACCGTAAAATCACACCATGATGAGTTGAATGTAAACAAATGGGTGATCCGCAGACGGCTAGCTGTTTCTAACAATCAAAGCTTATGGTTGGGTTGGTTGATACTATGACGATAATAACTAAAGGAAGAGCTTCTCCAAAAGATTGGTGGTATCAGGCCATTTTTGTTGTTCGTCGTCTGACAACGTTCTTCTACCAATACAGACCAGAACTGTATAGAGTATCCGACTTTTGGCTACAAGCTCGGATTCTTGTTTATTTCTAATGTCTGCCCCTAATTTCACTCAGAGCATACGATATATGAAGGGTTTCTTTGTTGTTATATTCTAGCCGCGACAACTGATTGTTCAAATGCGTTTTATGTAATCACGTTGTCTTCATACAATTGTTTGTTTTCGGCCTTCCCTCCCCCCCCCACAAAATGGAGTGGGGTCCCTCTTTTCTTAGGAGAGAAACTAACTTGTTCTCCACACCTTACTTTCGTGGCGGTTACAACTTCCCTTCTTTCTACTTGCTGAAAGAAGGGGTTAGATGTTGGTCTCCATATAATAAGTGGGTCATAACTTAGCACTAGTACGCTTACGCTTTCCCACTTGCGGAGCATCTTCTAACTGAGCAAATCTCTATCCATCGTATATTATTGTGTGCTTCTGATACCCCAAAACCCCTAGAGTGCGTGTGACCTCTCTATTTTTTCTGTATTGTCCCAATATTTCTCGATAGCCAAGATGTCCGGATTTTTCAAGCGCCTAAGCCTTCCATTTCAGCACAATCGGCAACGTATGATAGATGGCGTTGACAAGTCACGATGTCTATTTCAGAGGCTGGGCTATTTGATCTTCCAATGTATCCCTCCATTCTACTTGCAGTCTTACTTGTTCTTTCTATTGATCACGCGGTGCTTTTTTTTCATATACAGATACAACGTTGTGAGATATTCCCAGCGTCTGCCCGAAACGTATATTCTCCTGGCGAAAAGAAGCCGAGAGATAACAAAACATCACGGGTGTGGGGAAAAAGAAAGGCCGTTACAGACAATGCCGAAGAATGTTGGCAATGTGATTTAAGCAAAGAATACACTCTATGTCGGTCAAAGACTGAATAAGTTCTTCCCACTTCAGGAACTCCCGCTTGGGCGGCGCTACTTTCTTCGTTGTTGAAAGTCTAGAACATGAGGCGGAGAACACGAGACCTAGAGCAAAGCTCTCTGCCAGTGGCGGATAACACAAAAGCTTTTGCTACTCTCTCTGCCTAATTTGAGTCAGTCAGTCAGTCATCTCACTTTCATCGTGAATCTCTCCCACTATACACTTAACTCACTTCAACACACTTAACATCAACTCTTTCCCCTACCCTAACCGCAACATGAGTCCCAACGAAACCATAACCACACCGCCGTCTGTAGCCTCTGCCTCTCCGGTACCTGCGCTCTTCACCCTCACAGGCAAGACCTACCTTGTGACCGGCGCCGGCCGCGGTCTCGGTGCAACTTTGGCCCGCGCCATTCTCGAAGCCGGCGGCAGCGTAGCCTGCGTCGACATCCTGGCCGCCCCCGCCCCTGCCGACTGGGCTATCCTGACCGAGCTGGCCCGACTACACAGCCTTCACATCAGCTACACGCAGGTCGACGTGGCCGACGAGGCTGCCATGAAGTTAGCCACTGAGGCTGCCGCTGCCGTCGCGGAGGCCGAGTGGGCCGCGCCGTTGGCTGGTTGTGTGGCATGCGCTGGCATTCAACAGATGACGTCGGCACTAGATTATCAAGCTGCGGACTTTGAGCGTATGTTAAGAGTCAACGTGCTTGGCGTCTTCGTCACGGCGCAGGCGACAGCTAGAGTCTTGGTTCAGAAGAAACGCAAGGGGTCATTGGTGTTGATTGCATCCATGTCAGGACAAATCGCTAACCGCGTAAGTCTCTTTCGATATTCATTATTCAAGTTTCCGAGTTAACGTTCACTCCCAACTAAAAAAAATACTCTATAGGGCCTGGACTGCTGTGCTTACAATACCAGTAAAGCCGCTGTTCAACAGCTCGGCCGTTCTCTAGCCGTCGAATGGGGCAAGCACAGCATCCGTATCAATACCATATCTCCTGGTGTAAGTTATAACAACTTAGAAAAAAAATTACAAAAAAGAAATAAAAAAGAGATTTCCTAACAAAATATTCTCTTCATATGACTTCCCTTCTACAATTTCTGGCTAATATCTATCGATTCTAACCTTTGTTTTGTCTGATATCATAGTACATCAAGACCGCCATGACCGATGCGCTCCTAGCGGAAAAGCCCCAGCTAGAAGAAATCTGGATGCGCGGCGCTCTCCTAGGCCGTCTCGGAGTTCCTAGCGACTTCAAGGCGCCGTTGATCTTCTTGTTAGGCGATGGTTCTGATTTCACGACAGGCGCGGACTTCCGTGTTGACGGCGGCCATTGTGCATCTGCTTAAAACAGACCAAAATATGCAACTATAGTAACGCTACAACATCTTGAATGCTTAGTAAAGAATAGAATTTGATAATGTTATGTCTGTCTGTTGAGTGTTTGTGTTATAATGCCCCTCGAGGCTGGATATCATTGCTTGTGCAAACCCTATTTTATGTACCAGATAACCCTTATAAGTCTCAAACCACCTTTTTGGTATGTGTTGCCACTTTGCAACATAATAGATTTTTATCTACGACGAGCACTCTCTGCCCATGTCTTGTACCGCTGAATCATGCCTAGTGAGATGCTCTTGGGCATCTTGTCAATGGCATCCAAGAGATCTTTTTGCCTCACCGCCGTCTCGTAGTCTCTCTTGCCAGCATCGACCAGTTCTTGCACAGCGTCGCCGGCATTGTTGCAAATACCCTTGATGTCAGCGCCCGAGAACCCATCTGACGCCTCGGCTAAGCCTGCAAAGTCAACATCAGAGCCCAGCGGCATCTTGCCAGCATGAAGTTTGAAGATGGCCTCGCGCTCAGTCAAGTCCGGCGGGCCGACATACAGCAGCTTATCGAAGCGGCCGGGTCTCATTAACGCCGGGTCTACGCCCTCCGGATGGTTCGTGGCGCCGACGACTAGCACGCCTTGCAGAGACTCAAAGCCATCCATTTCGGTCAACAAAGACGTAACGACATTGGTTGCAGCCTGGGTCCGTGAGGCGCCGCTGTTGCCAGCGCCACCACTACGCGTAGTTGCGAGTGAGTCCATCTCGTCGAAGAAGATGATACACGGCGATGCGGCACGCGCGCGCGCAAACAGCATACGCACAGCCTTTTCCGATTCACCGACATACTTGTCGAGTAGTTCGGCGCCTTTGACGGAAAAGAAGTTAAAGCCGGATTCCGTGGCTAGCGCCTGAGCTGAGAGCGTTTTGGAGCAGCCGGGTGGGCCGTACAGAAGAACACCCTTCGCGACGGTCGGGTTGACGCGTTGCTTTGACGTTCCCATAACGCTGTTGATTAGTGACTGCAGGGTCTTCTTGATTGTTTCCTGGCCGCCGATGTCTTTCCAAGTTACTGTTGGCGGCTTGAGGTTGATATCATGCATAGCTGTGGGCTTGACTCTACGCAGTGCTTCAGTAAAGTCCTGAGGCGTTAAAACATCGCCTTCGACTGGCGGTTGAGCTGCCCGCCGCATGCGTATCTTGTGGATCTTCTTCGCTTGCAAAACAAGCGTAAACAGATCGCTCGGACTAAAGGCATACGTGCGCTGGGCTAAATGGTCCAAAGTGACGTCTGCAAGCATTTTCTCGAGGGGTATGTTCAGAGACTTGAGAATTTGCAGACGAGCCTTCGGGTCGGGCGCTGGCAGGGCAACATTGTCATGGAAGCGCTGCGGCTTCTGTAGTTTGGTAGGAATGTCAATAAGAAAGTCAATGCAGGTGGCTATCACAACGACCCTGGGGAGCTGGCCCTTGGCCACAGCTTCTGCTGAGAGGGAGTCGAGCTCTTGCGAAAAGAAGTTGATGACTGAGTTGAAGTTGGAGCGGTCCTTGTTGATGAGCTGGTCGAAGTCGTCCACGAGAATCATGCTAGGCTGCTGTGCCCGCGCTTGCTTGAAGGTCTCCGTAATGGCCGACAACTTTTCCGCGGGCTCTACGCGGAAGACTTTACCCCAATTTGTAGCTGCGATCTTGTTTAAAACAAAGGACCGGCCAGTTCCGCTACCTCCGTGAAGAATAAAGCCGCATGAAAGCGCATCACCTGGCAGATAGCTAGCGGTGTAGAAGTTTGCAAGGAAGTCGTTTAGCACCTCGATCTGCTGACGATATCCCGGCACATCGCCAATCACGAGCTCAGAGTTAAAGGCCTGCGTGCCTTCAGTGACAGTCTCACCGGAGCCGAGGATTTTGACAGAGGTTGTTTCAGGATTGAATTGAGCGTTACTCTCGAAACTCTCGTTTACCGAAACAACCTGCATTATTCGCTTGGCACCGACGCAGCTTAGTTCAACCTTCATTCCGGGAAACACCTGTCCGGCACGTTCTTTTGCACAGAAAGAGAGTTAGCGTATAGTTACATCAACAAGGTCTCATAAAGGCCAAACGGCCAAAGGAAAGCTCACCTAGAAACTTGGAGGCCAGCCATTCCCATGCTGCTTGATCTTTGGGCGCTATTGGCTTGACATCATCGCCTTCTTCCTTAAGAACCACCGTTTCGGCGTCCGCAACCTTGTCGGCACCCGAGAGTGTCAGCCGGACAACATCGCCGAGCTCGAAGCCACATAGCTTGCGGAACGTCGTGGTCATCTGCACCACATTGGGGCTGACGTTCTTGCCGCCGGGCATTAGCCATAGCGACGCCTCCCGGTGCTTCTGCTCGGGCTTGTCATCGGTTGGAATCGATTCCAAGATGCATGGCCAGCCGCCGTCCAGCTTCTCGGTTAGAGCGAGGAATGATTCCTTGGAGATGTAGACTCGTGATACGCCTTTCCACGTGTGTTTGGAGTTGTCTAGAGTCTCGTGGACCGGACGGACCTTGAAGTCGAGGGCCATCGCGGGGAGAAGAGGAAAATAAAGTCACAGATAGTATACAGGGAGATGAGCGCCGGAGGATCCCTGAAATCAAGATCGCTCACATCGCGAGAAAAGCTTGAATGCAACTGTAAGCGCAAATATTGCTTTGTTGTAGGACAAACTTGCTCTCTAGTGTCTATTGAAAAATCGGTAGCATATATCATAGCCGGATTTGTGGGACCTTATTCTTCTCCTCTACTACTACTAGTTCACTACAATTAGCAAGCCCACTTCCCCAGCCTTTATACTCGGAAGGAATAGTTCTAAGCAGGCTTAAGCACTAAGCACCTGATGGTAGCGAGCGGCTTTAAAGTGAGCTCCTTGCTCTTTAAATCTCACGATATTCTGGACTATCAAGGGCTGCGCTTCTTGCCAGCTTCTTACCAGGTTTTCAGGCCCGCTTTATGTTTGGGTAGTTGCTGTTAGTGTTGTTACTAATATCCTCTCAACTTAATTTTCCTCTCCAGATTCTACCACCAATCAGCGCTCTTTGATATTCTTTCTTTTTTTTTTTTCCCAGTCTTTACGTCTAACCCCGCTATCTTCATCTTCAATCTGTGATCCTGCCTATAGCCTCAATCCGACCATCTCTGATGCGCCAATTTAAAGCAGTGCAGTTCCCACAGGTTGTGTATTGCCTCCCACGATCATTCCGCCGGCAAATCTCGACGTCATCTGCCCCCCCAGATGAACCAGCGCACAAAGATGCCTCTAAAGACGACCCTTCCTCTTCTTCTCCCGAATCATCGCCTTCAGATACACTTCCGCCGCCCAAACCCCGTGGACGCATAAATCCTCTCGACAAAGCCCCATATCTCGTCTCGCCACTTTCTGCGCGCAACCGCCATGAAATCCATGCTTCCATCTTCACCCAGCTGTTTCCCACGCGCGAATCATATCAGCCACGCCCCCCATTGCCACGTATAGACAAGAGCGATGCTGCTGTTGAAGAAGCAGCTCGGCGCAAGGCTGAGGAAAATGCCGCTTGGGATCTACCAGATACTCGTGTGGAGAAGAAGGCTGAGCAGGACGCTGAGGAACAGGCGCGCTCGCAAACTTGGAAGCAGATGAGCAAGCTGTTTCCCGCACTGGGCGTGAAAAAACCGAATTTCACGAATAGATATTGGGGAGCGTGGGAGGACAACTTGGCTATGCTAATCCTAAGAAATACCTTGACGTCTTTGAGTGCGGCTGATTTCTCGCGAATCGTCCCGGGTGGCCTTCACATGCCGGCTCCGTTTTGGTCGATATTGAAAGGCAAGTGAGCAAATAGCACCTGAAATCGTTACGACGCGATCATGCAGGCTTAGCGAAACCTAACACCACATTTTATATAGTCGTCGCCAAGCGAAATCCCAAGACATTGGAACCTACCGGTACATACTATCTTCTCTTTCCCACCGAAGCCAACGCCATCGTCTATCGAGAAGAGTTCCATCGTCTACACCGACTCTACACCCGCCGACCTCTGAAAGGTTCAAACCTAAAGCCTAGTGCCTTGACTTTGAAGTTCGCCCTCGCTACTCCGAACGCTCCCAAAGTAAGCGCCGAAATTGTCGTAGGCCAAAAAGCCATTTTGCAGCGTTTCCGTCCTGGCTATAAAGCCAATCTCTTTCGCCGCAAGGAATATGGCCATGATACAACATCTAGTAACATCGATACCCTTGTGCAACTCAACCTCCACGGCGATCAGATGACGCTAGGGAGGCTCTATATGCTCTTCAACGCCGACGAGCGGGAGCGCGGTATTTCCTGGGGCTTGTCTCGACATTGGTGTAGACAAGGCGTGGCGTTTAGTATGGAAGACGCTAATCTCCAAGGCCGACGCCGGCGCTTCAACACCGGTACGATAGAACCTATTTCGCGGCGAGACTTCCGCCGCTCGTCCTTTACATCTCTTGGAAGTCTTCCGTCAGGCCATCCAGCAGCAACTGAGGCTGATATCTGTGCCATCAGCCAGGTCGAAGAAGACGATAACGAAACAGCCAACGGTCCCACCAGAGGTGACAGTGCACGCCAGCGCGCCATTCACGAAGATCCGCTGCGCGTGGGCAGTTCGCAGTTCTTGGTGCTCTTTACATCGCATCTAGAAGCTGAGCGCTTTGTCCGTGAGTGGCACGCACGCACTGTCTTATTCACAAACTCAAAGGAGCGTATGACAAAGTTCTCAGCACGTATTGTGACTGAGGTGTGGTTAGATGAAGGGCATGATATAGATTTAGTGGCCTTGAAGAAGAAGACACAGTCGCGGTTCAATGACACCAAGAATCTTCCAACTAATAGCCGGAGGAAGGGTGTATATGCACCTTATTACAAGCAAAAAGTGACGGTGTGATGGATTCATATCATATATTGATTTCTTCGTTTAAAGGGACACTAACAGGGCTTGAAGTCACACCCAAAGCAGACTCTTCATAGCATCATATAATTCAGTCATCTTCATGAATCAACATACTTAGTATATCAAATAACTGTACTACTATCATAGTCACTAGCATGAGGCTAAACATATAGTAGTTTTAATATCACCAAGTCACAATATCAAACATAAAATGAATAAAAAAAAGAGCAACCCCGATAGTTTTCAACAAGTTTACAATAAAAAAAAAGCCAAAAAGAAGTTGTTGTATATTAGAGCCGTCAAGAACCAGCAACTCTAGACCAAGACCAAGACATTGCAGGAATCTCTAGAAAGCTTAGAATGATGACGACAAGAAGGAGATAGAGAAAAGCAACAACACACAAAGATGAAAAGGGAAAGAAAAGAAAAGAAAGAATGGAAAGATGTGGATGAAGCTTGTAAGAGAATTTAAAAAAAAATGAGCCGTTAACAGAAGTTTTCAAACATGTAAAGGCAAGGGAAACGAGAGGGAAAAAGGGGCGAGTCAATTAAGAAATGGAAAAGATAAATTTTAGTATAAAAAAAATAGCGAAGATAGTGATATGATACTTGTGAGAGACATAGCATCAAGTATTAAGAAGAAGGGTAGGGAAAAAGAGAGAGACCACAGAAGAAGAAACCAAGCAAAGATACAAGCAATGAAGAAATAAATATAAATATTAAAATATAAACACAGAGAAAACGACAGGTTAGGATATGAAGAAAGGTTAAAGCCAAAAGAAAAAAAAAGTAAAGAAAACAGAATTAAACCTAGAAAGATAAGTAAACATGAATCCAAAGTTCTATAAGGCCCAAGAAAGAAAAGAAAATGAGAAAGAAACATGTGACCAGAAACTAGGAACAGCGAGTTATTGTTCAACAAATCAACAAGAAGAGCAAAGAGGGGGGAGAGGAGAGGAGGCAAATGCAAAGCAAATATTCCTCCAGCGGTATATAACAAGATAACGATGCTAACATGAAGCGTCTCTTTATCAAGCCTCTCTGCCTCTTTTTCTAAATATAAGAAAGCAAATGGTCAAGAGGCCATCCTCCTCCTTCCCCTTCTCCTTCTCGCTTTCCAAGTGTCTGCGCAGCCTTCATCTTCAACCCCAAATGCCCAGTTTCCGTAATATTTTACTTCCATGTCTTGAGCCAGACAGAGAGAAAGAAAGAAATGAACCTTGAGAAATATCAAGTTCATTGAAAGCGAGGTTCTCAAGTCTCTCATGTTGTTCTTGAAAGTTAGATTTCTTTGAGAAGCCGATCGACCTTCAGTCATATTTTTTTATTAAGCTTATTCACACCTTAGATCTCGCTTTGCTGTGTCGTGTCGTCTAGTCGAAGTCTTGGTTCGTAAACATCGTCAGGGGTTGGGGTAAGGGTAGATTTTTACCGTGTGGTACGGGATCTTGGGGATTTTATATCCAAGATCTAGTCCAAGATCGTAGGGGGTTGGGAAGTGGAGGAGAGTGTTAGATAAGTGAACAGCCGATTCATTCATCGTGTGTTGGTTTCTATTCAAAATAAAAAGAAAAGAAAAAAAGGAAAAAAAAAGGAGGGAGAACAGGAAATATATGATGGGCGAAAGAAGAGCGTCAAGGGAAGAGAAGGAAAGAGATAGAAAAATCGATCATGGATGGAGATGGAAAGAAGCACCCAAAGGATAGAGGCCAAAGGAAAAGGATGAAGGGCTAATTGATGTTCGTATCCTCGGTGCCATTCTTAGCAGCAGCCGCTGCCCTTGGCATTGGTGTCGCTAACGTTCACTCCGCCCGAGGACTCCTTTTCGTTCTTAGAGTTGTCGACCAAGCGCTTCTTGATATCGGCGGCTAGACTATAGAAGGCGCGGTCAATGTTGATATTGCTTTTCGCCGATACCTCCAGGAAGGGGATGCCCAGCTCGTCGGCCAGCGCTTGGCCGCGCTCCGTAGAAACTACACGCTTCTCCTCCCAATCGCACTTGTTACCGATCAGGATCTTGTTGACGCCCTCGGTGGCGTGCTGCTCAACGTTGTTAAACCACGTACGAATGTCTAGAGTAAGCGAGTTAGTCGGATAAAGATGTTTTGCTTGAAAGGCTAAAGAGAGACTAGGTAAGCAGGACATACTGTTAAAGGAGCGCTCGTCGGTCACATCGTAAATTAGCAGGATACCCATGGCACCACGATAGTAGGCGGTCGTGATGGTGCGGAAACGCTCCTGGCCGGCAGTATCCCAGATCTGGAGCTTCACACGCTTGCCATCGAGCTCAATTGTCCGGATCTTGAAATCAATGCCAATGGTGGTGATGAAAGAAGGCGTAAAGGAGTCTTCGCTGAATCGCAACAGGCAGCAGGACTTGCCTACGCCCGAATCGCCGATTAGCAGAAGCTTGATCTAAGATGGCAGATAGAAAGGAGGGGTTAGTAAATCAGTGCTTCAAATTTATTTTTGAATTCTTTTTTTTTTTTTTTAATCTTTGATTTCAACTCTGCCAATTAGTACCGGCGAGCGAGAGTCTTGGGCCACCTTGCTCGGCCATCAAGATCGAGCTAATCTCTCTCATCATTCAGGGTCGACGAGGGGGAGGGGCGAGGACAGGGCATCTGATAACTGGCGGGGTTTAGAGATGGTAATGTCTGTGTGCTTGCTCTGGCAGCAGTGCAGGGCTGAAAAGTGAACACATTCCACATGGCGATACCCCTCTCCCAACCAAAGCCAGATCACAGATAGCCAGCGAGCATTTCCCCCCGTCATCAGTCAAAGGGGGCACCGAAACAGGCTCTCGCGGGCTGGTGGTGACAATAGCACAGACAAGGCTGAGGAGAAAGGAGGCTCACAAGAAAGTCGTAGTTGCGGTTGCTGGCCATGATAGCGTGTGTAGATGGCGATATTGAGGGTGCGCCCGTTCAGATGTTCGAGATGTCGGCACAAAGGCGGGAGGGGGAGACGATGGGCAAAAGAGTCGGTCGGTCAAAGAAGCGGCGTGTGGCAGAACAAGTGTCGGAGCAGGAGGCGATAACTGTTTCTGGGGTTGACTTGGTGTTGTTGATGCTAGAGAAGAGAATGGAGATGGAAAATACGAGCGGCCGGTCAGCGATAGTAGTGAACGTGGTTGTAGTTGAGGCGGATTGCGGTTGTTGATGGCAGGTATGGGGGTGGGTTGTAATTGAGGTGTTGGTCGGTCGGTAGGTCGGTCAGTGAAGGTGGCAATCTGTATTGGATTTTGGTCTAGCTTCAGCTGCAGCGAGGCTTGAAGATAAGTGCAGTCAATGCTGTACGGCGTTACGAGGTTTCTAGAAAGGTCAACACTAGGCATCGCTACAGTGGGTCAAGGGAAGATGCAGCTGCTACAAGGCAGATAATACAGCGGGTGGCGCCTATAACAATAAAGGACGGATGACGGCGTGGGATGTTGGCGGGGCTGCTTGCTAGCAAATTGAAACCTACGTTTACTACGTATATTGCTTTTGCCATTGTTTAACGGTAGAAAAGAAGGAAAAACAGAGATATAGTTGAGCAAATTCTTCTAAAAGAAAGAATGTAACAGAACAATCGATCGTCAAGTCACGTCTAGTATAACGTCCAACTTTCATATGTTGAGACAGAAACATAAACATTCTATACAAATATACAATAGACGCAGACAGAGAGACATGGACCGCGTGGCGTGCCCATGACGTTCGAGCTTCTATACGCACTGGTCGGTTCGTGTCAGTGTTTCCACGTTTTCGTTGAGCAGCTATCTTATGCTATTCTTTGTATTGACGCTGACGTTGGTACAGTACAGACATCTCTAACCGCCGTCATCGCAGCTATACTCAAAATAAACAAGTCTATATACGCGTAGTATACACTGCTATGGTCGGCATTATGTACTTTTGCACTGTTTTTTTTTTTAATCATTAATCTTATTGAGTTTCTAGAACTCTTCTGTACTGTTGGATGCAGATAGTTTCTGATATCACTCACGTTGTGTTCGATAGATGAGTCGATTCTCAGCCTTCTGGAACTCTCATTCATGATTGACTCCCCCCCCCCCCCCCCCCNNCCCCCCCCCCTTCTTCTTCTCCTTCTTCCTCTTTTTTTACTCTCTGGATTCCTGGAACCTGCAGCACACAGCATACTACACGCCAGTGCAAACAAAGCAGTGCAGCGCAATGTAGAGGGCGCCACAACCAACCGCTTTTGCTCCTTGTCCTGCTCCTTAGCGTAGAATTACGTGGTCAGTACCTCGGCCAGTCAACAAAGAGATTTCAATGCAGATGCCGACGCAGATGCAGCGAAGGCGACTAATCGGGAAGATAGCGTAACGTCGTAGCTAGCTGTAGTTGTTACCGGACTTGTGTGGTAGCTTTTATTGTGGTCTATGGCTGGCTAGGCCAGCCTATCGTCATATATGCTCGCTTTCCTTGTGATTGTCCTTCGTGTAGTGCACCTGCAGACGCCTCACCTTCTTCCCGGGGCCTGCCTCCCGGGGCCTGCCTTGCTGTGGCTTGGAGTGTGCTTTAGTTGACAGGCTAAGTGTGTTACTTAACTTCTACATTTCCACATAATCAAGATAAAGACGCCTGATAAGCTACTGTTGGGCAGGAATGCATATAGTACATGATTAGTGTTATACAAGGCAAAATAGCAAAGCAAAATAGAGATGAACACTTCTGATAAAATTTATGACTTGAATTAAGCCCTAAAGCCTAGTACTACTATACTGAGTATATTGAATAAGGATTAGCCTCCTTATAGTGGGGTCTTAGTAGCTTTGGCATACTACAGGATTCTGCCTTTTGTTAAACCAAAAAAGCTTGTCTTTCCAGTTGATACTATGTACTACGATACATATAAATTTACTAGAGATTCTTAGTATTAGCTGACATTGATCAGGTCTCATCCATCCATCTCAACTCAGCCCAATGGAACCTTAGCTATTGGTGCAAATAACCAGCGCACCAAGCCAATCTCGACTACTGCTTCGATCTTGTCTTTCCCCTCAATCTGCATTTACCAACTCTCAAAAGTTGTGCGGGGTGGTGGCACAACAGACTAGGATTGGAACAGATCCAGCTGCTTCTAGTTTTTCTATTGGTTTCACAGCGACCTTGTTGCTGCTTTGTTACTCAGTATCACCCAGTCTTACTTTGGTGGTGCCAGTCAACCGTGCCGTCATTGTCACGTGCCAAGAAAAGGTATTCTTTTGCCCACCATCACAAGCTCTTATCGACGTCCTACTTCCGCGCCCAGTAGTCGACTTTCATTTGGTTGAACCCGAGTCTTTACAGGCGAGACACAGAAGCAGACCACAATCGTTAAACTTCCGGTCTGAGCTGCAATGTCAGTCATTACAGAGTAAGTGTTATACCCCGATATATCGCGATAACACCTAACATCGCAAACCTTAGTCGCGTGCGTCAAATCGATGCCCAGTTGAACCGGATCCCGTTCGATGTCCCAGCGCCTCCATCTGCTGTTGTTCAAACAGCCAGCAGGAAACCCGCTGAAGCTAGCATCGCACTAGAATCTGCGCGTGTCAGCGAGCTTCTCCAGATTGCCAAGGACCTATCGACTACGTCTTCAGCATCTCCCCAGCTCCCTGCCTGGAGGATCGAGCAGTTACTAGAGCAATCGTCTCTGCACGAAAATTCTAGTGATGTCAGTACCGCGGATGCCAAGAACCCTTATGAGTCAGAGATCGAATGGCGTCTCGTTGGAAAGGCGGCTATCCAGACCTTTGGTGTAGTCATGGAGACCCTCCTTGAGGAGAACATCAGTCTGGAGGACGACTTGTGGTACTGGAACGAGGTTCTAAGTTCGTATAGATTCAGCACCATTAACGCCATCCAGACATCTCCATCCAGACTATGGGCGTTATCTCAGGAGATATATACTGAGTCCAAACTACGGTTCTATAGTCTCAAGGCAGAGGGCTTTGATAACACTCTAGACCACTCTCGCGAGGCCATCAACGTTGGATGGAACCGCTTCTATGGCATCGTCAAAGACACAATTCGAGACCGATCCCTCCATGATGTGCGCGGAAAGATCATGACTCCGTTTGCACTCTGTCAGGCCGAGGCTCAGGCAAAGCGGAAGCAGCTCAAGAAGATGCGGCAGATGACAGCTAGCGGTCTAGGTGTTCTGATGGACGAAGGCCTTGTTTTTGGAGTGTCGGACGACCGAGCTAGCACATCCTCCGACGACGAAAATATTGACTGGAAGAGCCCGGTTGAGCGCAGCGTAGCCCTCATTGATATGGTGCTTAGCAACGTCCTGTCACTAGACGCCAACGTGTCCGAGTTTGAGGAAAAGGTATTCTCCGGCGTCCAGGAAGACCCTTCGCTGTCATTCCATGCCGACGGGGTCGACAACTCTGCTAGCCCCTCAGTTCTCGCCAAGCGTCTCTTGAATATCCTGCGCCAAGGCTTGCCAAACCACAAAGTGCTTACACGTTCGCTCGTGCGTCAGAATGGAAAGCCCAGCGTCCTCATCCGCTGGTGGCTTCCCGCCGGAATCGCACTCCTATCATCGGGAGCTATCCTACAGGTACTTACCAACCGCCGTGCCGAGTTAATCACATGGGTGCAAGACCTGGGAAGCACGTTCCGTGATTTCTATATCAACTGGGTGGTTGAGCCCATCACCAAGCTTGTGCGCACAATCCGCCACGACGAGAAAAGCGAGTTTGCCATCATGAGCCGCGACAGTCTCAAGGCCGACCTCGAGAGCCTCGAGCGCATGGTCGTCGACTTCGCAACAGATCGGCCGCAGTTCGCTAGCAGCGCTACCGAACCCTCCGCTTCGGTGCTAAGCGCCGCGCAGATTGCAGAAATCCAGGCTAAGGTTGGCGAGGGTGATGTGACGCCAGTGCTGCGCGCCTATGAGCAAAACATCCGCCATCCCTTTGCGGGAACAGTGCGCGGAGACCTTGTGCGGGCACTACTCATCCAGATTCAGCAGACCAAGGTCGATCTGAAGGTAGCACTCAGTGGCATCGACTCGCTACTCAAAAGTCAGGAGCTTGTTTTTGGTTTCCTAGGCCTGACACCTGGCATTCTAGTCACAGTGGCCGTGGCGCAGTACTTGAATGGCCTCTTTTCCCGCGGCGGAAAGCAAATTGGCAACTCACGCAAGGGCGTGATGATCTTGCGCAACATTGACCGCATCCTCGCCGAGGCACAGCCTGCCGAAGGTGACGTGCTGTCGTACAAGGAGCACGGCCTGTTGCTATGCGAGATCCATGTACTTCGGAACCTAGTCGACCGGACCGGCCTACTGCCCCGCGGCGAGATCTCGGAGTGCTTCCTCCAGGACATCGAGTCATTGGCCAACGGCAAGCTGGCTGTTCAGAGAGCGGCACTAGAACGTATTCGCTGGACGTATAGTCGCTGGATCAGATCGTAGATCCGTAAGGCGTTTTTGATGCAGAGCAAAGTGACGGAATGTACGAAGGTATCTGTGTTGGTTTGGGGCGGGGACCCCTTTTTAGAGGTTGCCATAGAGCGAGTATTGTAAGTTTAGGAGAGTAAAAGGGACCATAGTATTCATTGATGATAAAACTGTTTTAAATCACTTAGTCACGATTGCAAGTATATCATTAAAATTTACACTTACTTTACTATAAGCGCTATAGCATCTCTATATATATTATGATTGATATAGCCCTAGAGAAGCACATGTGCTTAGTTTTCATCTAGACGTAAGACAAACAACCTATTTCAACTGCAGTAAAGCACGGAGGAGGAAACGATGATGTTTTGTACATGTTTTCGTATTTTTATGTATGTGCAGTCCAAAGAAGCCTGCTAGCAACAGAGATAGACTCAAATACATATACAGATTATTACTATCATTATATTCACGCTATGAATTCCATTACTTGAAAAATTGGCCCAAGGTTCGTGTAGTTTTCATGTATGTATATTTAGGGTTACTATAGCACAATTACAGGGTTAAACATAACGTCTAATAGCGGAGCCCTGCCGTAAGCCCTTTTGTCCTCGGGTTTATATTATGTAACAACATACTGGTAGATTAGTACTTATACAAGAAAGCAGAAATATATATCAAGTCCTAAGACACTAGAATGAGGTGGCTTTAAAGATGGAAGAAAATAGCAATAGATATTGAGAACTACACCTAAATGAAAAAAATAAGAAGAGGTTCGAAACTTGAAGGGTAAGGTTTACAAACAGGGAGGTTTTTTTATAGCTTTATTTGATCAATAATCTTATTTGATTATTAGAACTATGAAGATACGCATTGTAACAATCAATATTCTAGGTAAATTTCTATTAGTATCTTCAAAATCTAAATCAGCTAATAGCTAAGTATTTAGTTAAAAGTCAGATCTAAAGAACAGAGGCCATAGTGACAGCCTATGACTCTGTTAGTTGCATGAAGACGAAGAAGATGAAGGTTTGCTTATCATACCGCCTCTGCGTGGTTAAGGTCCGCTATCTATACATAGCAGAAACTAAATACAATCGCGAGTTAAATATTAGCATAAGCTCTTATTTTTCAGCCTTTAACTTGGCTTCATTCCCGGGACTGGCTGTCGTCATTGTCTTACACAACATCTCTTGAATGTTATTGTTCCGTGTGAAAGTAGTGTCTAGAACAGGAAGTGGCGTTAGGACCAGGCAAGAAATACTGATATTTTTTTCTTCTAGAATTAAATTTTTTTTTTAGGTAGGTATGTACTCTTTGGGGGTTTACAGATATATAAGATACTTATGATGTTGCTATAGCAGAGCATGGGCGAATCTAGATGAGGAACATCAGAAGCCAAAATCAATAAATATTTGAAGAGATAAACAAGTGACCCGAGCCAATCGCACGCACATTGCCGTGGCCCTCCCTACCCAAACACGAATGCGAGAAACAGGCGGGCCGCGCCAACACAGCAGCTGTCAGCACTTTATTTGGTCTAACTACATGGTAGAGTAGTACTTACTACTCTAATCTGGGCTTAATTATGTGTGGCGTTGGTTTGTTTCTCTTCCTTTTTTTTTACATCAACGGAGCCGCATCGACGCCACACAAGACAATGGAAGTGTGGGCGTCGCTGCTAAGCACGCTAAGGAATCCCGAATACGCAGCCAATCAGAGCGCAGATAGGTGCACTAGAGGCGACTTTTTTTTTTTTTGGATATGTTCTTTCATTCTTTATTTGGGCCATCCAACCCTCTTAAGAGAAGAATCCTTCCTTATGCTGTGGCAGAGGATAACATGAATGGGTTGCAATCGTAGCTTGGTCCCTGAATAACAAGGGCGATCAATGTTGATTAATCTGTCTAGCCTGACAAACAATCAGGTTTACAAACAAAGACTGACAACCGAATAAGAACTTGCTGGGGAGGAAGGTACTGTCCTTGCTTATTATGCATCGGAAGGTGCACGGAAGAGCCAGTATAAATGGGCTGATCAGCCAATGGCAAATGTCGAGGTGGGTCCCGGAAGCCGGATCGCCAGTACTGGTCGATGGGATGATTCTCGTCCAACTCTGGCGCCATTTGATACCCATGCTAGGCCAACTTGTTGCTTGTTGGATCGCTGGCCACGATGTTCTGTATGTTGATGTGTCCTACTAGAGTTGCTGGGATAATAGTGTCAATTGGCATTGTAAGGTGTACATGTTCGGTACTTGAGCCTTGTATAATGAAGGTTAGAAGTTGTCATTTTGTCTAATTAGCCGGTGCTCACGACTTTGACTTGCGGACAGGCCCGCTCAAAACTCCTTTTTATTGCTAAGATCCTGCGCCTGCGCCTTGGCCAGGGGACTTAAAATTTAGTTAGTGACTGAGTTAGTTAGTTGAGCTCTAGAAAACGCCAGAAATCATAACAAGTACTTAATCATTTTCTTCCCTCCTTTTTTATTCTTCTCTTCTACTCTGCTTTCTTGTTGCTCTCTCATCTCTCGCTTGCCAACTCGATAGAGGATCGCCGTCTTGGTTCTTCAATTTCTTCTTTTTCTTCTCTTTTCTTATCTTCAAGCTGTTTATATCACCTTTAATTCAATTGCCCATAGACTCTATCGCCCACCATGTCGATGCTTGTGTACGTCCGCTCAAAGACTCCCATAACCACTTGACCCAAACACTATTGCTAACATTGGCGTTATCTACTTCTAGTAACGCGACGTCGTTCGCGTTGAATCAAACGCAGAACTATATGACCATTGTCGAGGAGGTTGCCAAGTACAATGTCCAGCTCAGTTACGTTGAGCGCCTCTGGGCCGTATGTCATAAACTCTAAGCAATCCGATACCGCGATAACACTGTTTTCGCGACTCGCTTCGCATTGTCAGTCAATACAACTGCTAACACAATTCTTGATAGGCTTGGTATCTGTGGATCGGCAACGACACTCTGGCTACCGGCATCATGAGCTTCATTATGCACGAAATCTTCTACTTCGGCCGTAGTCTGCCATGGATCATCATTGGCTCTATCCGCTACTTTGACAAGTACAAGCTTCAGCCCGTACGTCTTCCTCCGATGCGAACAAACAAGCAAACACCGTGCACGAATCGATAAGACTAACCAATTGCCGCCTGTAGACCAAAATTCCCACGTGGAGAGAGCAGCTAAACTGCGCTGCCCTTGTCCTCGCCTCCCACTTCACTGTCGAGCTTCCTCAGATTTGGTTCTTCCACCCCATCGCCACCTTTTGCGGCATGGACTACGGTGTCCCCTTCCCCCCGTGGTGGAAGATTGCCTACCAGGTCTGCATCTTCTTCGTCATGGAGGATTTCTGGCACTACGTTCTGCACCGCACGCTGCACTACGGCCCCCTGTACAAGGCTATCCACAAGCTGCACCACTACTATTCGGCTCCTTTCGGCCTAGCTGCCGAGTATGCCTCGCCCATTGAAGTCATGCTGCTAGGTGTCGGTACCGTTGGCTCTCCCGCTCTATGGGTTTATCTGACCAAGGATTTGCACCTGTTCACCATGTACATCTGGATTGTTGGCCGTCTGTTCCAGGCCGTTGACTCGCACTCCGGCTATGATTTTCCCTGGTCTCTGCGCCATTTTCTACCCTTCTGGGCTGGTGCCGAGCATCACGATGTGCACCACGAGAAATTCATTGGCAACTATGCTTCTTCTTTCCGCTGGTGGGACAAGCTTCTCGACACCGAGGCTTCTCACGAGGCCCGCAAGGCCCGCCGCGACAAGAAGCTAGCCAAGGTCAAGAAGGCACAGTAAATTCATCATTTGCCTCTTTAGGCTGCCCCATACACTGTCTTGGCCTTCCTTCGAGGTTTAAGAAGTGTGGCAAGTATCATGTTCTGTTACAGCTTTCTTGCCGATAACAAACTGTGCTTGTTGAGAGTATGCTTTTCTTAGTGTTCTTTGCTTGTACATATAATAGGGCTGTTGTACTGTCATTCTCATACTTTCAAGTAGGCGCTGTCCTTTGGACGTCCTTAGAGTGAACGGAGAAGACTTTCGAAGGGGGGAAATTGTGCAGAAAGTACAAATGCACAATATGCGTCATGACATGATCTCTACTACAATATTTACCCACAACGGAACTGTTTATAACACTTCCTTCTTTCACCCTTCACCGCTATTCCATCTACACAATAATTTCCGGGGCTGGCGTTATCATTTTTTTACCGACTTAAAGATTTAATGTTATTTGCTTCGATTAAGCGCGATGCTCTAAGCTGAGCAGGAGTCAGCTATCCGAGCAGATGAAGGACTTATACGGAACTTTGGCTGTTGACATCGTACACATTTTTATAATAATACTGGGTTTCTTTTTTTTTTATCTAATACTAGATTTGCATGTTTCCGATTACTGTGATTCTAATATAGAAGTACCCCAATTAGTTTTAGCGAGAGAGTTGTTTGAGATCTGCTACGCATTCATGCCTCAACACCCTTATATATTTTTCCTTGATTTCTATTTGATAGCTTTGTTTAGAAAAACACAAACGAAACCGAGTACGTAAAAGGCCCAGTTCTATATGAGTTATGAGTTGTATTTGTAAATATGATGACTATATCTGATAACAACCCCCCCCCCCCCTTTCCCATTTACTTCGGCGTACAACAGTCCGCTCCGGCCGTATTCGCAGCAATTCCAGCCAAGCCTTTGAGAGAGCATGTAACGACCGGGTCAGGTGGCAATTCGTCGAAATTCGCAGCGATCGAATCGCAGATCTGGGCCAGGTCGATATCGACGGCGGTCAAGCCACGCGGATTATGAGTGGTCCAGCGAATAAATGTAGTGTTGTAAACCTAGCAAAATGGGGACGAGGTACATTAGGTAAAGTCTAGAGGGCAATAAGAGATATCTCTAAAAGAGATAATGCTTTTGTCAACGTACGTTGGACCATTCGGGATGGTGGTTTTTGATTTTGCATTGTAGTGAAACAGCAGTCATAAAATCCTATATACCCCGAGATTAGTTTCCCCTCGAGTCAGAGAAGAAAAAAGAATGCCATATATATATATATATATATATATATATGAACATTAGGTTAAATAACGTACCCAAGTCTTCGCAAACGTTTTGAACTTAAACGCCCGTTCCAGTCCTTCCCCGCCATCTGCTAACGTCCAACGACCACCACTCGCGGCCGAACCGTCGTCATCTTTGGCAAGCAGCGCGGCTAATCTAGGCTGTAGCGAAGCAATGTCCTGGCCACTAGCAAACTTAGCTTTTGAAGCCATTTTGACTATGGCAGAAGAAAAAAAGAGTCGTTGTTGGTTAGAGTTGGAGTTGAGAGAAGATAGCTTGCTGAGTAATCTGATGCTTCGGAGAGTCGTGTAGAAAGTAGTATAGTGCATCTTCATTCTTTCCCACCTAGTTAGAGATTGTAGACAGATGCGGTTAAGATATTACCGCTCGAGTAAGTTTAACAAAGAAACATCAAGTTGATAAAAACATTGAGAAGGTGGAAGGGGAAAGAAAAAAGGTGGGTTGTCATTCGTTTAGCTCAGAGCTGTGATTGGCTACAATTCAGAATCGCAAACAAGGCATTTGAACATTCACTAACTATAATATTTACAAAGCCAGATAGTTACAATGGTTATAACAACAATGATATAATGAGGTATAGGTAGATCAGTTTTGCTCCGCCTGGGATGACCATTGTTTCTCCGTGGTTCTATTGTTATAGATATATGTATGCTCTAAATGATGCTGAAAGACGGCCATTATGTTCGGCTCCCTTGATATGATAGTAGTAATAGTAGTAATTAGTATATAGATACTTCGTCTATCTCATTGATTTTTAACTTGTAATAAGAGTTGAAGATATAGATTCGTGAATTATCCGCGCTAATTTATTAGACGACACCAAGACTTGTTGTTGCTGTTGTTGTTGTTGTAAAGAACCGTTCGTACGAACGCCATAACTCCGTGATGCAGCTGCCGTATTTGCCTGCGTCATTGCGTCACGTGCTTCTGTGATCTTGAGGACATCTCCGTCCATCTTATCCCACTCGGCAACCATATGGTTCATAATCTCAACTAAATCCGCAGCAGAGAACGATCCGATATTTGCGATTTCTACCATCGGATGCTGGTCAATATGTGGTTCCGCCTGTATATCCATCAGGTCTTTTGTATCTTCCTCCTCATATGCCTCTGAATCGGAGATGCCGGAGGCCTGGCGATGCGTGCATACACGATCTAATGCAGCGCTAACAATCCGCAGCCCGTGAATATGCCGTGCGCGTGTTTTATCCCAAAGCGCCGACTCCGCAGCCACCATTAGTCGTTTCTTGGCCCTCACCAATGCCTGCTTGATGACGGTATCAGCATTAAGCGCCGACTTATCCAGTAGCTTCAGTAGGATCTCTAGGACATTGTACTGGTGTAGCGCCGACAAGGCAAACACCAAATTAGACGCCAGGAACGGATGGAAAAACATGTTGCTATGCCCATGTTTCTTGATTGAAAACAGACACAATCTCACAGCACCGATATAGTCACGCGTATGCAGGCAGGCGCGCGCCATACGGTTGTACGCCAAGAAGCCTGCATCGCCACAGAAATCGCGCAAAGAGCGTAGCAGGCTTTCAGCATGCGGGTACATGCCATTGTGGCCTAACTTGCCCGTTTTAGCGTCTTGTTCCAGCCAATCAAACTTCTTCGCAATCATCCGCGACAGCTCCTCCGTAATCTTATACCGCGCCCGAGATGCTCCACGGAAGACGCCGATGGCGCGGGCTCCAAGCGTTTCGTTTGTTATTTTATCAGCCGCCTGCACGGCAAGCGCGAGACAGGTATTGGACCGCCGGCCTTTGCTCTTAACGTGCCTCTCAAAGCACTCTACGGCCTCGGCATAGCGGCTATGCTTGGTAAAAAGCTTCATGTTCACCATGAGCTGGTCGATAGACTTGTAGTGGCGGACGGACTGTAGCCTGCGGATGGGTATCGGTGAGCCGTCCATGCCGCTCTTCTCTTTGGCAACTCTCCAATTCTCGATGTCCTGCGCGGTGTATTTCGCTTCGTACATAGTTTCGAGATCAGCTGCCAGCTGGGACCCCGCATCGCCACAGCTTCTTAAAAACGCTACCGCGACTTCGCCTGTGGCGTCCAGACGCAGAGACCGACAAATAATATAGCACATGCGATTATATCTGTTTCGATGAAGATCTCGCAAGGTGTGGCTCAGCGCCGACAGAATCCGACCTGCCAGGACGAACCGCTCGGTTTTCTGCTCTGTAGAAATGTACATCATATCACCAATAGCGAGTATTTCAGAAACAATATTGCCAGGGTAGTGCTTTAGCAATGCAGCCTCGTCCACGCGCTTATCTTGCGCAAGCATCAAGAGTGCCTTACCGGCAGCCTGCGCATCTCCACAAGAAAGCAGTACAAACTGTACAGACCGCGAAAGCTCTAACAGAACGTCGGGGAGAAACTTGAGTGTTCGACCCGCACGGTGGGCTTCTTGGAGCGCCTCTTGTAGCTTCAGCGGCGGGCAGTCTACATCGTCTAGCAGGGACGCCAGTCTCTTCAATGCCGCATTGAACGGGTCTTGTTCAGCCTCGAGTGCATCTGACAAAGCCTGCAGTCGCTCGGAACCCGTCTTCGTGCTAGCGACCGCAAAAGCGTCCATAAACCGCGTGTTCTCATACACTGTCGCCGTCCGCGGCAGCCGATTCTCGTTGACAGGGTTGTTGATGTACGGGAAAGCACCCCACTCACTCTGCTTGAATGTAGAGTTCCTCCTTCTGGCATCGGCCCCAGGAGTCCGTTGACTGCGTAGCCGGGATCCTTCTCGCTCCAAATGCGTTCCCTGTGCTTCCCAGTGAGTACCATCCACTGCTGACGTAGCAGAATTCATAGCCGTAGCTGCGGCATCGAAGCGCCCACGCACTGTTGCCAGACCACCTGAATGGTAGCAGCGCTGCGAGCGTAATAAGCGCCCGTTTTCGACGATCGTCCAGGCGATATCGGTACGGCGCCGGCGTTCCTCGGCAATCAGCGCCAGCGAGCAGGATGTACCAAAGACAATGCCGCGAAGTGCGTGGATGGCAGCCCGTGAAGGGACGGGCCCGCTGGAGGGCATTGCAGCATTGGCCGAAAGACGTGTGGGGGGAGCGGCTTGTTGGTTGCTTTATATCATGCGGTAATCTGGTCGAGCGAGAGATGTAAGGCGATAAAATTAGTAGAAAAAAAGGCTGAAGCTAGTGCCTTTTTTCCGTCGCCTGGTTTCTTCGTGCTCGGCGGGGAAAAT
Source organism: Endoconidiophora polonica (assembly GCA_001856765.1). Lineage (NCBI taxonomy): Eukaryota > Fungi > Ascomycota > Sordariomycetes > Microascales > Ceratocystidaceae > Endoconidiophora > Endoconidiophora polonica. The sequence goes on from LXKZ01000508.1 coordinate 60,331, forward strand.
TGCAAGGTCGGCTTGCTTTCGGCGGCAATGGTCGGGAGGACCAATTGGAAGCTCGAATAGATTCCGGGAGATGGAAATTCGAAATCTGCTTTATGTATACATGTGACGTCAATAGCCGTATGTATATTAGATCGACGTTTTTTTTCTTACTTGTTTACTAGATGTTGGCTGAGGGACCATGAAAAAAGATGAGCTGATGATCGCACTCACAGTGGATCTGTAAATTTTGCCAGCTGTTGGTTAATTGGTGCCAGCTGTCAGCCCTGCCAACATTATTTATCCGAACAAAGCACAATGAGTATTCTAATTTACAATGTTATCACTACAGCATCTTTCAACAGCTAATAGTCATTACAAGGCGTCGAACCTCTCGTATGGACTCTCTAAACTCGAAAATATGTTTCTATAAACAAAGAATAATGATAAACAAATAAAGGCCTATGTTGCTTTGCCTATGCGTGCTTTAAATAGTCACGTCCTTCTGTACCGATCAAACTCCAAACCCCGTCACTGCTGAAAGGATATAAATATCAGTTAGCCTGCCTATTTTCTTTCCGTGTCCTATTTTTCAGAATATATGCATGTGCCCAACCTGGTAAGCTCGTGGGCCTATAAGTCTGTGACTCTGTAGACACTAAATCAGATTTCGTCCAAGCAAGTTTTACTGTCTTGGTTAGCCCCAACCATAGCCCCTATATATAATAATAATGAGATATAAAAACTATGCCTCTTCTCGCTTATCGTTGTCACGTATATAGACAACAAGAATCTTTAGCGCACCCAACGGAATTGAACCAACGGTATTGGCCTTGGTCCAGTCTATTCTAGCAGACGGCGAACCATTCCTTGGCTGTCACTGTCACGCAGGACCTTGAACTTCTCCTGAAATGCTTCACCAAACATCCTACGCTTTTCGTCTTGGATGTCGATGACTGTTTCTTCAACCGAGTTCTTGATAACAAGGCGGATGACCTTAGTCGGACGCGTTTGGCCGAGACGATGAATACGGTCGATAGCTTGTTCTTCGATAGCTGGTGCCCACCCTACGAGAATAAAGTTAGAATCATGGGTATATGTGCTTAAACACAGGTTTGATCAATGCACTTACAAGTGTCGGCAAGAACAACAGTGTCGGCAGAAGTTAAAGTGATGCCTACACCAGCTGTACGCAGGCTAGCAAGCATGACACGGCAGCTAGGATCATTCTGTATGCTCTTAATAGAACGATCTCTGTCCTCTGGTCCCATTTTGCCATCAAGACGCACGAATTTCAGCTCTAAACTTGCAAACTCCTTCTCCACGATATCAAGAAATGATGTCCATTGCGAGAAGATAACAACCTTAGACGCAGGATCATTCAGGGTTGCCCTCACAAGACGGTAAAGAGCAATTGTCTTGGAGCTTTGTTTGCTCGGCTCACCACCGTCTTCCTCGTCAGAATCAGGATCGGGTTTGAAGGTGTAGGACTTTTCACATTCCTCTTTAGTGAATGCACATCCAATTAGTTCCGATTCCTTATACTGGTAGTGGCATTTCGGACAAGAAATATCTCCATTGACAGACAGCTCGCTGATACATGATCTGCAGTAAGTGTGGAAGCATGGACTCAAAACAGGCTCATAGCCAGGAGTCAATGCGTCCCAACAGACCGAGCAAAGCTCACGCTTCATGATAAGCCCACGAATGTGATCAGCTGGGTTGCTTATGATATCTTCACTCTCATCTGTGGTTTCGAGCATAGAATTAAGATGTGAGTCCCTGAGTGCCTTTCTGATCGACAAAGTCCTGTGATCGCAACTACAAATGAGAGTCAGTATATACAGCTTTTATCAGTGCAGTCGGTATATTTCTATACTCACTACTGTCGTAAGCGAAGAAGTCTTTCCAACACAGTGCTCCAAAGAGCATTTTTGTTGTCTCCGTCAGATTGAGAGCGTCCGAAGAAACGACGAGCTGCTTTTTGAGCATCGATCCTGTGATATATCATTAGTATGAAAAAAAAAAAAGGAACCAATATAAGGAGTCTTTTTCAATGGCTTACAGAAGCGTGTCGTAGTCCTCGCGCTCACTCTGGTTGAAATCAATGCGTTCAACTAATTCGGTCTTCGGAGGCAAGCGAAGGTTAACAAACTCCATGGCCTTCGTGCGACGCAGGCAGATGTCGGCTACGAAAGCTTGGCATCCAGTGTCGTGTCTCATCATAGACTTGAATGTATTTGGATTTTCAAGACCGTTTTTCAACCCGACAAACATTGCAAGTGAGTGTAAATCGCTAGTTTTGTTGACGCTGTTTGAGTTATTCAAGTTTCATATATTAGCAACAAGTCGTTATATAATTCGAGTTCATGCCGAAAAGATAATGTGGTATAGTACTTACATAGGAGTACCTGTAACAACCCAACGCCGGTCTGCTATAAGTTCGCGAGCGGCACGCGATGACTTAGTGGAAGCGTTGCGGATATTGTGACCCTCGTCCAAGATGACGCGATGCCACTCAACAAGTTTCAAGGTCTGTTGTTGAAGTTCAGAGGCCAACTTGTGGTATGTCGAGATCACAACGTCGTATTTCTCGATATCAGCCGATCTCAACTTGTTCGCTTTAGGGCCATGGAAAACAAGCGTGTTGACACGCATGTCAGCATGAATGTGTTCTCTAAATTGCTGTTCCCAGTTAGACATAACACTTAGTGGGCAGATGATTAGTGTAGGTCCGGATCCTTTGTCGGACATAACTAACGCAATCATCTGAAGGGTTTTTCCCAAGCCCATATCGTCAGCCAAAATTCCGCCGCGATAGAGGCTCGGTGGTTCGTTAGTCATTGTTTTTTTGGTGACCACGTTGAAATATGTACTTGGTCTCAAATGCTTCCAAAGTTGAACGATATCTTGAGACTCTACTGTAGGAAGTATAGGGTCTTCCTTTTTCTGCATCCAAGCGAGGGCCTATCATGGCAAGTTAGTATGGTACATCGAACATATATACATGCATGTATGCATTACGCATGTACATGACTCCATTGGGATGTACTCACCTGAAGTTGATGCGGAAGCAACTTCGTTTTGACAGCGGGTGGTTGCTTTGAAAGAGGCATGCTTTTGAGTGATTCTTCCAATGCGCGCTTTCTGATATTTTCCGTTGCTTGATCCTCGGCTTCCTTGATGCTCATCGAGTTCACCATCTCGTTATTGATAATAATCTTTTCTAGGTTGGGCCGTGTTTGATCAGGTTGTCTCAGATGGGTTGACCATGGTGGTGGCAACGATCGTACCGGCAAAATATCTGCAATAACGGGTTTATTTTCCAAGGGAGCTCCGAGTTTTGGATGAAGAGGTAGTAGAGTATTAAAGCTCATCGGTGACAGTGATTCATCAGGAGCCGTAAGAGTATACGCCCTATTGTCATATTGCAATGAATCTAAGTTATCATCATCTTGCACATAGTGGGGGTTGGCACTAGTACCAGAGGTATACTCAATGAATTCAGAATGGTCATAGTTCCTCATTGACATCTGGTCAGCGCCGCCCATTTCTATGTTTGAAAGGTGCATTGGATAGGTATTGGTATTGTAGTCTGCGAAATTTGGAAGGCCTTGGAGGCCTGGGAGGCCTGGGATATCATGCACAACTGTCTGGTACCGTGGGTGTGTCGCGTCGAACTGTTGCCGATGTTGCGGCTTTTGTTGACTGCGGGCCCGATTTGGCAAGGCAGTTGACATGTTACCCGCCGCAAAGTAGACGGGGTCTGCGATAAAAACATCCAAGGCAGAGCAAAACCCGCCGCGATTCATATTCATCCGGCTATCATTGACGTTGATGGGCGGCTGCTTGGTCAACCTCGCTTGTGCGCTGACCTGCCGCTGTTGATTCTCCGAGTCCATCACGTTTAGCGACATCGGTTTCGGGGACGGAGAATCGCTGATCTCGATGATTTCATTGCCCAGATTTGTCAGAAAGTCGGAGTCGGACTCGTCATCGCTGCTAGCGAGCAAGATGGGATCAGAACTGATGCCGGAATTTTTGGGACGCTTTGATGGTTCCTGGCCGTCGTTACCGTCTTTGACGTCAGAGCCAGATGTGTGGCTTCGCTTCAGGGGCATATTCATAGATGCGCACACAGAACACACAGAAGCGTATCGGTTAGTATCTTCGGCCTATATGAAAATGGTCCGGATTTGACGACAAACTATGCAATCTCCGCGAAGATTACTGCAGTAGTTTTTTTTTTTCTTTTCCTTTTTTTTCAGATTCTGATATTGCCAGCCCGAAATGAGGGAACAAAGATGGATGAAGGAGGAGAGATTTCCAGGGCACTTGCAATGAGCAATTATATGTGCTTAAGGCAGGCTGCCTTCGCTTTTCCTCGGTGGAGGGCGCTTTCCAAGCAGGATGTGAAAAAAATTGAAAAGAAGAGGAAAAGAAAACAAAGGAAAAGAACAGCATTTACAAATAATGTGATAAGGCAAAGATACAATCAGGTTTTGATCGGAAGCCTCCTTCTCAAGAGAAGGCTCTTCGGTTGCAGTTCCTGCACCGCACAAGGATACACGATTTGGAGATTAGTTGAACTAGTTCTGGTGGCATCTGTTTGTACTTCTTTTTGCCTTTCGGGCAGATATTCACCATAACAGTTACAGATTGCAGTTGAATATGTGTAGTAGTGTGAATCGGGATCACAAAGTGCAAAAATGGATGTCTGGTGGTCGCGGCCGATATCCTCGGAGAAAAAAGTATGCCAACTAAACAAAGCAAAGAAAAACAAATGGTTATGGTATAACACAGTTACTTTCAAGCGTATTCAAAGCATCACAGCTGACATGCAGTACACCTTCGTTGGTTTGGTTTGCATGTGAACAAACTAAACAATTGGTCGATGAAGGGGCCAACGCGTTTGGATGTTATAAACTACAAGCTGACTGCGAACTGGACAAGGGTCCTCCTACACCATGTCACGTGCGTATCGCTAAATTTCAATTTTAAGTCTACTTGCCTATTTCTGCGTATGAGCAAGAACAAGGGACAAATGGACCCATTTTGTTCCATTGCCACTCCAATACTTTAATATATTCAGTCCATCTGCGGCATGTCACTGTATCTTTTTTCCAATATTTATATCTTTGTTACCTCTATTCCACGTGCAAAGAAATGTAGGCAAAGTACCCGAAGCTAATAGCATCCAAGTACACAGCCTCCAGCCTTGTTATACCAATGTGGCTACTCTTGCCTGTGGTCCTGTAAAAACGCCTTAAGGGAATGATTCTAACAAAGTACCGTTATAATGCATATTCCTAACCCTCAAAGCCTACTCTCGACAAAGCATAGAAACCAGCACACAAAGCGGGTCCTGTCTAGTGACACACATGGAGCATTTTTGACCAATACATATTGGTTGTTCATAGAAAATACGTTCAAGTAGACCTCTTCATAGTACCTAGATGCAAACGCAATGAAATTAAAAAACTTCAAATGATATTTATACATATTGTGTGTAACTCAGATGCTGAATGAATGACTAAAGAGGGTAAAAAAAACAGATATAGAAAAAATGCTGGCATTGTTCGCCAGATTTGGTAGTGCTGTTGGCAAAAAAAATGGAATGAGATGGAGCCATCGAACCCCAGAATTAGGTGCTCCACCTCGCCCAATCATCGTCACTTTCAAAATGATGTGATTTCACGTGACCTCCAATGCCCCCCCTTCGGGGCCTAACAACCTCTTCTAATATGGAAGAAATCAAGACAACCTAAACTATCTTTCATCCTCTCAATAAAAAGTCCATTGTATTGCAAAGCTCTTCATAAATGCCTTAGGATTGTGTTCTATTCTTTCCACAGATCCCGTGGTATCTACTCTTAGCTTCATCCTTTCTTTCATCCACATCATCGAGCTAGCTACCTTATAACGACGACACAACAATATCGAGGCCCTCGTCCTGACAAAGGAGTAATGTGGTTGCCTTGATCTGACCATTAAGACAAAAAAGGCCTCTAGCACTTATTTAACACATATGAACGCCGGCGTTCTTAAATCTTCATCCAAGGGAATATTGCCTACTTCTCGAGAATCTGACCGTAGGCAGAGTGGTAGCCGCATTTCGCAATGTGGCTACTCTTGCCTGTGGTCTGGTCAAAGATGTTGCAGCCTCCCTTGGCTACGTTGGGAGGAGTATACACTATAATGTTCTTGTTAGCAACGTGTTGCTCTCCCATCACTGACAAACGATGCCCTTTTTAAAATATATATATATAAAAAAAAAGCTGACGACTTACAGTGAAGCGACACAGCGAAGTCGGTGCCGTTGTTACAAATGCGGTGAACACCGAGCTCGTCGGCCATGTATGCAACGCCGTTTGCATTGTATGTCTTCTCAGACAGTACTTTCATGGGGCCATCCGTGTTGTCTTCAGGGAAGGCATAGCGGGTTTCGGTCAAGTCTCCTGCGAGAATCTTCATGAGGCAGTGGGCGTTGCCGTGATCGTGGATGGCGCTGCCCTTTCCTGGTGACCATACAAGCACAAGCTATGGCAGTAGATATCATGGTTAGTCTTATTTATCGTGTTATGCAAGCGCATTAATCATCACGATAGTACGACACTGATAATACACAGCACTTATACTCTTATGTATCAAGGTTTTACATATATTATTGTGGCTTACCAAGTTACTCTTTCCGTTACCCTCATCGACTAGGTTACGAGTGTAGCCCATGCTTTCGTCGCCGATGAAGTACTCTTTCCATTCCCGAGCATCGGAGTTATAGTTCCGCATCAGGTCGGTCAAGGCTTCAAGATCGACGTCGTCGCAAGTCAGACCAGAAGAAGGACCCAAGGCATCCTTGAGGTCCTGTACTAGTTTCTGGAATTTATTCTCGGTGCTAGTAGTCTTGCAAGTAGCAATACTAGCGTGCTCGAGGGTGGGAGTGATGACGTTAATGCCCATGGTGTCGGTTAAGGGGATGGCGATATAGAAGATGACGATGGACTATAGAGATATTGCTGTCGTTGTTGGTGTCGCTGTTCTAGACTGTCGTTTAAAGAAAGTCTTTGTTCTTGCTCTTGGTGTTGTTGTGCGTGGCTAAGAGATAAGAGATAAATTGAGGTGGTGATCTGATAATTGCTGTCAACGAAAAAAAAGATCTTATGGCCGTCTTATAAAGGGCGGTGACTCCAAGTCACCGATTGTCTTTGGCCTATCTGGCGTTCTTTCCGCGGGGCGGGGTCACCTGCGCGCTGTCGTCCAATCGCCATGCCATATCGTCCAACAATACTGTACAGGCTGCGCTGTACTGATACATTTCTGTTATGGGGGGGGAATATGCTCACCCTCTAATCGCATTTCTGCTATTTCTGTTCCTTGTTCCTTTTTTTTGGGGCTGATCCTTTGTTGTAGCGGGTATCCGTTATCTCTTGCGTTAATCCTTATTTGATCGCACGGTGCCGGCTTTCATTCATCGCACGCTCCGGGGTCGGTGCTGTATCGGGGGTATCGGTCTATCGAGGTTCGGACGTGGCAGCGGCGATGCCGGTTACACGCATAATCTGCCTTTGTGAGTTTAAGGAGCCGAAAGCTGGATGCTGGTTCAATGTTGGGGCGACATGCACTACATCGATTGCAGCTAGGTATGCAGGCTGTGATAAGCAGGGGGGGGGGGCACAAAAAGGAAGAACAATAAATGCGAAAGACCGTCCGTTGTGTGGTTGAGTGCCGCGTATAAGAATTGTAGAGAAACGATGCAAAAAAAAAAAAAAGAGACCGATAGGATTTGTACATTCTGACCATTTCTAGTACTTCTAAGCGGGTCCTACCAAGCAGTATATAGCACATGACTCTGTGATGTGATAGGTCTAGCGGATCACATAAGTTGTGGAGGATTCCCACATCTGATAATCTTAGCTTAGCTTGCCTTGGGATATCAGTATATCTGCCCCTGAAGAGCACATAACAAAAGCACCAAACTAAAGTAACAAATGTCATTTGTAGGGTCTACTACTATCATTAGGGTTACGAAGGTGGAATGTGCGATCTTTATTTTGGGTATCTCCACACAGACAATACGAGAAACTTTTTTTTTTCCTCAACTAAGAAGTGAACTATGGCGAGTACGATATGTTGCTTTGTTGTTAGGCATGGTCTGAGATGCGACTAGTACCAGTCTAGTATTTCATCCGTGCAATGCACCAAAGTCAATATAGATATGCCGATTCTCTACCGTGGGAAAGTCAGCCAGCTCACTAGAGTACTATAGCAGTTTGAACCTATCTAAGCCGACAAGCAACTCCAAAAGCACAGGCATAATCCGTTTTTTTTAACTCTTGATTTTGCTGGGAATACGTCAAAATTTAAGGGAAGAAAACGCATTCACGAGAAGCAAAGGACAGATTGTGGCAGCCCGGATAGATACGACGTCGCTTCTTATGAGGCAATAGAATCAGGGTCAACTGAAGTACCACAACAAACAAGGATTGGAAGTGGACAGAAGAAAAAATTAATAGAATTAAGACCATAGGGCAGTCCGAGAATCGTCAGTTGATTCCTGATTTGGGTAGAATATCTGTAGGTCTGTGTTGAGACTAGTTCCTCTTTTGATCGCTCCCAACATTGGGAGGAGAGTAGAAAGGATAGGGAGAGAAGAGAACACAAGAAGGCAGAGAATAGAGACAATGGAGAGACAAAAAGGATAAAAAGACTGAAAGCACAAAATTGGTGCTACTCGAAATACAACAAACAAGGAATGGAACGAACAAAAAGAAGACTTTCGGCCATGTGATCCGACGACAAAGGTTGCATAAAGAAGAAGGAAGCAACAGCTCCCAACTAGTACTGACTATGTACAACGTCGTAGCCAAAAACTAAACGAGGAGCCGTGACGGGTATAAGCAAAGAGAAAACGTGAGTGGCAGACTTCGGGCAAAGAGAGATAGAGAAACAATAGAAGCGACAGAGAACGCAAAGGTAACTGAATTGTGGTACGTCACGAGAAGAAGCGTATAGAATGATGGAGTATCTCTTCATAAGCATCCTCGTCTTTGGAAGACTTGGCCTAGCTCGAATGCCGTTTATATCCCCGACGACCGACATTATCCCGCCGCTTCGAACTACTTCAGATGGATTAAAGAATGTGGTATTAGATAGAGCCGTTTTCGAGTATTAGTTTCCATGGTTTTCTTTATTGTAAAAAAAAAACACACACACCGAAAATTATCTCTAGTTCCTTGTGCTGAATCGATTTTTTTTTTTTTAATCTCCATTTTGTTAAATTTCATTTTTTACTCAATTAATTCTTTTCATGAGATTGTCTGTGCTCTTTGAGATGCAACTCAAGCAACAAGTAAGTCTGAACATTTTAACAAGAATTGAATGAAGAAGAAAGACAAGGCTACGAAAAAATGACACAGACGACTTTACTTAGCGAAAACTTTTGCAGTGTCGGAGAAGATGTCGATCCCGGGGATCCCAAACAAGCACGGTTATGGTTACTTAACCTCAATCTGATCTCAGACTCAGTGAGATGTGCGAGATCAGCGAACTCAGTAAAAGGGAAACCAGAAGACCAAGTAACAGAAACCCTAGCTTAACAAAGGGGGCGGCAACAGCTAGGCCGCTTGGCTTCGACTACGAAAACAGAGATAAAAGAGTTGTCGCCGAGTCGTCTCATCTCAGTGTGAGAATGAAGGGATTATTTCTTTCTTTCTGAATAAGCAACAGCGCCTTTAAGTTCCCGTTCCTATAAAGTTTTGAATTCCTGAGGTTCAGTCAAAGATAAAAAGTGAGAGAAACGTCGCAGATTCAATGTCATTTGTCATCCAAGACCCAGTCCAAATGCAGGAATGCAGGTTGAAGGTTGCAACGTGAACAAGTTTTGCGGCTCTTCTGCAATCTTCTTTTTCTTTCTATATTTTCTAACCTGTCGAAAATCGATTTTGACCAAGTTACTCAACCAATAATGTTGTCAGTGCTTGTAAGATTATCGAGCCGGGCATATATCGTACTTAGTTAGTCTGATTGCTTCTATGCATGCAACGTACGTTATGGAGGCTGGCTTTCTTATTTAGTGACCATGAACAGATCGCTGGATGTCACGCTGCAGTCCGAGGAAGAGAATAAAAACATGTCATAATGGCTTGCTCGGCAGAACTGGCATGTTGGGAGTTGAATCCATGGGTGGGAGGGGGGGGGGACGATATATATGATTATTGGCCTAGCTTGGCGGCGGTTCTCGCCGTTCAGAGAAAGAGAAAGAAAGAGAAGAGATGAATGTGAGCAAGAAAATCTCGCTAACATGGATACTTACAGCGTGTGTCTTGTCTTCTCATACTCAGATGACATGAAGTGTTAGCAAGCAGGCTGTCTATTCTCATCTTAATCGTCTTTGAAACGCGAGCAAGGCCGACCTTGACGGGCTCAGCGGATGGAGACTTCCGCTTGCTCGATATTTCTATTACATAGTACATTAATTGGTACAGAAGATATTTGGCACTAACCAGTACCAGCCTAGAGCAAGTGGAAAGGGAGGCTAGACTAGGCAAGGGGAAGAAGATTGTCAAACTAGCAGTGGTTAAGTAAAGCAAGCGAGCTTCCTCCTCCGGCAACGCAGACACGATGAACGACCTTCTCCTCAGAGCCTTACCTAGTCACTACCTTCCCAATCCCCAAACTCAGCGAGGACCAACCCAAATTCCTCCGGAGAGAAGGAAAAATAAAAAGCATGAGCAAGGTTTATCAGTAAAAAGAAAAACGTAGAATAAATAAAAAAAATAATGACAAATCCGAACAATAACTATTGGCTTCCGGGGCCTTGGTTTCGAACTGTACTGGCGCTTGTAATAGCACCCGGAGCATGGACCATCAACTAGAAAGCCCAGAAGACGATCGAACAGAAGCCTAGCGTTGAAGAAGATGGAACAAATAAAACGTTCGTCTGGTCTTCTTTTTTTCTTCTCGTCGATTTTCCATGCGAACTTGCTCTTTATTTCTTTCTACTATTGCTCATTCCATTGAAATCATTGTCAATATTCTAGGTGATTTTCTTCTCTTTTCTGCATCATAGCTTGTCTTACACACTTATATCCGGCCCGTCTGGCGCTCTCCTGTTTGATACCGGCCAAAGCTCGCTATTTACTCGGTTCCGCCCACTGGACTCTCCAGACCAACCGCTTAGAGCTATCAGAGCCTACTCTACAGAACATCATACAGCGTACCGTTTTAGAGTACAATTTTACGGCAATCCGAATAGACTGAACCTTTTTTTTTTTTTTTTTTTGCCTTTAGCTTCGTGCTCGGAGGCCCTCGGCATTCTAATCGAACTTAATCAGTTCCTTTTTGACCGAGTCTTTCCCAGTCCGGACACAATCTGCCTTACAAAGCTTGCAGAAATTACAGGCGCCGATATCCCGACTTTTAGGCCTCCAGCACTCTATAAGGCTTCCTCGGATGCACCCGCCCATCTTGCTCTCATGGCGTTATAAGAAGATCACGACTTACAATTTCCTTCTCTCGTCGCCTGTTTTGTTTATTCACCTAATTCTACAATACTCATATATATACATACGCTGTATTATATCTAATCATTACCGTCTCTTCAACTCACTGTCGAATCCAACACTACTACCTCTTCTAATATCCCGTTTACTGGCCGCCTCTCCGACTTACATGCTGCTTGCGTTTACTTTCGCTTGATCCTTCTATTTATCCTCTATAACGACTTCCCACGATATATATTAGCTACGGCTAGAAGAGATTCATAGCATACTTACAACAAAGCCTTACCCTTGAACAATCTGTTCTACTTGTACTACTAGCTTCCATGAGCTTTCAAATCATATAAAAGGCTAGAACCACCACCAGCTCAAAATATATACATCATGTCAACTACAAGCACGGTTGTCAACCTCAAGTTTGCCGACGTCGAAGCTGGTCTTTCGTCTCCGACCGGCTCGGAAAGCACGTGCAACTCGATCGAGAAGCCGCCCATGAACATGGTCGAGCCAACGGAACAACAGCAACTGCCCAAGTGGCGCCGTATTATCCGGAACTTTACACCTTCGTAAGTTTATCATTTTTAACTTTTAGAGTTCTGAGGACTTGAAGCATGCGCTTGGACGTAGAACGGGTTTTTTTTTTTTGCTGGGTTCTATATTGTGATAGGACCCAAAAAGAAAAGAAAACATGAAACCTTCGGAAACCCTGTACATATATTGTTACATGTTTGTATAACTTTGTTCATTGCTGACCTTAGAGTAGATGGTTCACCGTGACTATGGGAACTGGCATTGTGTCGGTGTTACTGCACAGCCTGCCGTACAAGGACTACATTGCAACGACGCTGAGTTATGTTTTCCTGGCTCTCAATGTGACTCTCTTTACTACGTTTACTATCTTGTCGATGCTGCGCTACTTCATGTATCATGAGTGCTGGCGCGCAATGGTGCACCATCCTGTACAGTCGCTATTCTTGGGCTGCTGGCCCATGGGCTTGTCAAGTAAGTATGATTATCTTATATATATATATATATATATATATACATGCAATGTAGATGAGGTGTCTGTTGACGTTGTATGTATGTTGTCTGGCCTATAAGGGCTCCGCTTCTTTGCCTTGCAGGCCGAAGGAACGAGCACGACCGAGCGTGCATGCACTCGCAGACAGGAACAGACCAAATCCTTATCTCTATATAAACACACAATAACTAACTACCAACTTGTCTGCAGCCATCATCAACAGCTCCATCGTCTCGCTCTCTGAGCCCTGGGGTGACGCGCTGATTTACACCGTGTGGGGGCTATGGTGGATCAACGTAGCTACATCGGTAGCCAGCTCGCTATTCGTGCCGTGGATGGTCATGTATCGCCACAAGCCCGGACTGAGCACCATTACAGCTGCGCTGATCCTACCAATCGTGTCGACGGTGGTCTGCGCCGCCTCGGGCGGGCTCGTGGCGCTGTACATCCCGGATGCAGCCCATGCGCAGCTGACCATCATTGTGTCGTACATTCTATGGGGGCTCGGCGAGTACTTTTGCGGCATCATAATCTGCCTGTACTTCCACCGGTTGACCGTGCACAGCCTGCCGCCGCGCGATTTCATCGTGTCTGTGTTCCTACCCATCGGTGCCCTGGGCAACGGTGGCTTCGGTATCATCAATCTGGGCTTGGCCTCGCTCAAGACCTTCCCCAAGACCGGCCTTTTGTCCGCTAACATCGCCGGAGACAACCCGACTCTGGTGCCTGGCAACGTACTGTACGTTGTTGGCATCCTCGTCGGCCTATGTATGTGGGGTTTCGGCATGGTTCTGCTGTCGTTTGCCCTGATTAGCATATTTACCACCAAGCGCTTCCCCTTCAACATGGGCTGGTGGGGTTTTACTTTCCCCATGGGCGTGCTGGCCACGTGTACCGGCCTGATTGGCGAGCAGCTCAATAGTACCTTCTTCCGTGTGCTGACCATGATCTTGTCCGTGTCCGTCATGATGCTGTGGTGCGTCGTGGCCGTCAAGACTCTGCTCTTGGCTCGTCGCGATCTGGTCGCTGAGAGTTTCCCAGAGTATCCACTGTGGAAGAAAGAGTTCCAGCCTGAGTAAAGAGAGCTGTGCTTTCTTTCTCTCCAGCCTTGCCGAGCTCTTCGGGTTCCCCTGAAAGCAATACGTCTTTTTTTTCGCTTCTCCCCGTCCTGTTTTACACTATATACTTTTTTTCTTATTTTCATATCTCTACAGCTTCATTATAATACCCCCGCTTCTTTTGCATATATATATATATATCATCCTTTCTTGTTAGAATCGTTGGTGCCTAGATCGCCAATCGAACAGCACGGGATGTGAAGCGTCAGCAGCATTTCTCGTTTTCTTTTCTTTTTATTATTATTTACGCTTTATTATTCACGCTTAGCATTTACGGTTTCACTTAACCTTTGCAAAATATCGGGTGGACAGGATGTTTTGGGTTTTTTTTTCTTTCCCATTATTTTGCTTTCAAAAGAATTTGTTGTATATAGTTCATTTTCCCTTAGTGGATTCATGATAAAATGTGTTTTTATTCAACCTCTAACTTCTGAGACACAATACAGTGTGAAATGAAATTAGCAACAAAGACTCGTTTTATGTACAAAGTGAGCTAAGCTTCTCTGCTGTTGGCACAGATGATAATGGTATATATTATCTTACCGCTGCGCGGTTCAAGGCTCGCATTAGGCAAGATTGCTGGCACAGAGAATCGAAGCTTAATAATCAAGGAGCGGCGTAGTTATTGTAGAGATAGAGAAAAAAAGATATATACTTTTGGTAATGCAGTGGCGGTGGTACATCGATAGTAGGCGTCCAGGACATGGGCAAGAAATAGACGTCTAAGAAGATTCAACAACTTGCTTGACAAGCGCCACAACCTCCTTCTTATTCACGTCCTTGCCCTCTAGCTCCAAATTTAACTGCTTCATGACCTCTCCAACCACAGACCTTGCTCCAGCCGCCTTGGCCTCTTCAACCTTCTTGACGACCAGCCCTCGGAGTTCCTCCTGGCTAACCGACTGCACGCCGCTGGCGCTGATATACTCGAGGAGGATGCCGACCTGCTCCATTTCCTTGGCTTCCAAATCATCACGGCCAGCCTCCTTGAACTGAGCCGCCGCATCTGTCGACGTTGCTACCGTCTTGCGCAGCAGTTCCACCAGCTGTACATCCGTCTTGATCGGCGACGCCGTCTTCGAGGCGTTGAGAGTTGCCGCCATAATCGCCCGTAGCACGGCCAGACGCGCTACGTTTTTGGCCCGCATCGCCGCCTTTAGGTCGCCCTTGAGCTTGGCAAGCAGCGCTGGCCCGTCGCTAGCCGAGGTTGAGTATAGTCGTGCCGGTGCCATCGTCGTCGAGCGCAGGAAGACGCGGCTCGAAAGGGCAGTGAAAGCACGGTGGGCGGCGAGTCTGGACATGGTGTCGAGAGGATATTCAGTGTGTAAGGTGATTGGCCAATGGCGAGGTTAAGGTTGTATGTTGCTAGGCTGAAGAAGCTTCGTTAAATGGAGACATCTCATAGTGAAAAGCTTCCACAGTCAAAATTTGTTCCCCACATTTGTGCTGTAGCACTTATAACCCTTAGCATATAACCCTGCACCTGTCTGGCAATCATCAAGGACGATACATGTAAAGTTTCACTGAAAGTCCCCATGATGTCGGGCTTACTATAGTAGAAAGAATAGAAGGTATAAACAATTGTTGGTTAGTAATTAATCCTATAACTAGGGCTGGGGAACAGTCCCCCACTTTGCCTCTAGATCAACAAACCATCCGCCGATTAACTTAATGCCCGGATGTTTGAACAATCAACATCCGCCCGGCCGACTCAATCTATTCCGTAATGTAAGTACGACGAGATGACGCCATACCGAGTGACTCACTATTTGTACGAATGTGTACAGCAGAGCTACTAGTCTGCCCGGATGACAAGTTATCCGGGCAAACTTAATGGCCAATCAGTCACTCGACTCTACCAAGGACAAAATACTATATAAGAAGAGAAGAACTCAAGGGCAATTTGGAAATTTAGATATTGAAGAACATCGCAATTTTACCAGTACTAATAAATACAATCTATCTAACATAATCATAAGATTATTCAAACCCTGTGTTTACCTCTCAATTGTTCACTGATTCTACCCCATACGTTAACAGAAATAGTGTATACAAATTACATTGGGGTTGATCTTCATCTTGTATGCGGTAGTTCCCTGAAAATGCGCTCGATTGTCAAGCATGGCAACACCATAAGTCGCTATCGCCGCTACACATTGGAGCAGTATCTTGCTAGGAAATCTGAAAGAAAAAATACGAAGTATGATTCAACTTTCTTATGCTAGTATCATCCAAAGTATGGGCTATAGAGCACGGTCACGGCTAAATATATAGATAGATCGTCTATATGTTATCTGTGTTACACGAAGTCAACAACACCGACTTACATACTTGGCCATCGCCACTAGCCAACTTCATGTTCCTTCACCAATCAGAGCATAGCATCTTGCTATATAGCGTCCCGACAGTTTGGGAAGGTCTGTGTTGCAGTCACGACTGTCGGCCAATAAGCCAACAAGATTGAAGTCCCAAGAAAGCAACCCTCCAATGTGCATGTTTGAAAAGAAACATCTCTATTCATGACTATATAGATATCATATCGTTCCAAACAACTCTCTATGTAGCTAGCCAGCCATCATTGCTACTCTTCTCACCGTCCGCCATCTTTATCATGATAACCGCACCTTTTGAAGCTTTCTATCTCTTGATTATCCGTCCAACCATTACCGAACTAACGCAACGTGAAATAATAATAACTAGCATCCAAATGAAACACTCTATGAAACTGCTTCTGCTGCCGCCTGATTTTTTCCAAGCCGCTCTTTGCGCCAAATCATAGTTTCTATCCGCTTTACGGCTTTTGGCCGATGCAAACGTATCTAGACACTAGTTAGATAAACAATATCCTATATTTTTATGTGTGGTGTGGGAGGGACACTGTCTAGACGTACACTGAGAAATAAGGCTTCACACGAAAAAGATAGTGTTAGAACTCGCTTTTTTGTCTCTTATAAAATGATGTATAAAGGGAATGGCTTACCTTATATGCTGGGTTTGTTGCTTCTATCTGGGCTGCTCTGATGAGTTCTTGAGCCTCTTCTAGTGACATGCTGTGATTTGTCAGTATAGACTTCTTCTCTCATATACGCATGTGTTAGAGAGCTCCCTAGTCAAAAAAAAGGAGACTTACCCAAGAAGCTCTACGAACGGCAGCAGAGCTGCACTTTCAAGAAATGCTTGAATGTTTGGCTTGTTCATCTGCCCAACATTTGGGATGGTATCAGCTAGCAAGATATGTTAGCAGTGATAATTATCCCTTGTTATAAGAACTGATGGCCCAATATATCACTTACGTGGACTCCATTCACACATTGGAAGCTCAACAAACTTATCTTCTACCGCGACAAAGCCAGTCTGGATCATCTTTTGCTTGAGCTGCATGCCGATTCGCGGGTTTTTGTACTTCTCAATAGCCTTCAGATAGTTTTCCGACCACTTCGAAAGTGCGGAGTCTGTGATGAGAAATAAAAATCATATACTTATTTTAGCATTTACTACAACGCCTTGGGGGACAGTTCGAGTTGACCCTCGTTTCCTTCTTTGCACAAAAAGGAAGCAATAGAAAAAAATTGAAACTCACCTTGGGGAAACGTCCCGTTATAAGACTGTGCGTTGGGATACATCTCGACCATTTGGGCCCAGCCGCCCTTTTTGAGGACCTTGAATATGTCGCGTATGTAACTATTCCAGCGATCTGCGTTGATGCCGCCTGCGACTAGTTGACTGTGTACAAGATCAAAGTAGGACGGGTCGAATGTGAATCTAGAGTAACAGGCAAGTCAACTCAAGTCCTTTTTAATCTCACAGTCTCTTATGTACCTTTTGTTCAAGTCGTCAATGGAGAATTCGACATTTGGAGGCAGTACATCTGGCGGCATATGCGGTGATATGTCAATGGCAATGACCTTTTATTTGGGTCCGTGTCAGTAGAGTGGAAATTAGTCCTAGGCGCAGAAAACAGAGAGGCGTCTTACATGGCATATCGGGTGCATCTCTCCTATAACCTTGGCCCAGTTACAGGCGCCAGCACCGCATTCCAAGATCCGGCGTGGTTGCGGCACAGGTGGGAAGATTAGACCCCCATTGAAAGCCAAGATCAACACATCATGTTGAAGGCCTAGACGCTCTATCTCTGGCTAGTAGTAGACAGTGTTGGTTAGTAGATCGTGCAGTAAGTGATAATAAGCTATAATGGTTGGTTGTAACCTCTAGGGTTGTACATACTATATCGATGGGCTGGAAGTATATCCGTTCATCAACTGCGTGTTTTTGGTAGGCTCTGTTGCCTAGTGTCAGAGTTTCCATGTACTCGGCAGTGACTCGATCGTCACTTGAAGACCCCGAGTCTGCGCTCCCATCAGATGAGCCAGATGAGCCTCTGTTGCATGGGCAAGAAGGGGAAGCGAGCAATACATTAGTATCTCAACATTCCCGACAAGCAATGAGAAAGAGTAAGAGGAGGAGGAGGAGGAGGCGCCGACAGTGGCTTGTCAAACATACCTTCTCTCGGATTCCGCCATGGGGTTGGTATGTGAAGTAGTTAACGACTATCGTGAGATCAAAGGATTTTCTTTAGAAACACCAAGTTGGAGAAAGAGAAGTAAGGCACGCTGTTATAGCAAGCCAGCAAGCAAAGAGATGGAACCAAAGATTGACTCAAGGCGAGGCCACAGCAGAAAATGGTCCGCGAAGACCAACGAAAAGGGCAGCTTGCCGGCGAATTCCAAGACTGTGGATTCTCGATCGAAGCAGTTTCCGGGGTGGCGGAAATCATTTAGATTGGATACTACTTGAAGAGGGGAGCGGGCCCTTATCCTTTTTCATGGGAATACTAGCAAATGTCCATTTGTTGAATCGAAGTCCAACCCGTTATATCGGGAGAGGGAGGGGGCGTGTGATCTAGGAAGCAAGGAGGGTAGCAGTCTAGTCGGTAAATGGGGAGAATTGGCCTCAAAGGGCGTAAAAAAAATTCATGTAGCAGCATACATATCAAAGAGATCAGAGAGATCAGATAGCTCCAAAGACAATATCAATTGTCAGGAATATGAGTATTGGCCGGCAGATTTACCGATAGACACTATAGGGAGAGGTATCATCAGAAGAAGGCTCGGAAAAGACTCTTCAAAAAGACGTCTTCAAAAAATCTCAGAAAAGAGAAAACAGTTGCTATCAGATGATCTGTAGCTACAATACCGCAGTTCGAAGCACGGATAAATAGACCCCTCCTCCCTTTCTACTCCTTTGTTCCTACTATCTCTCGTCAGGAGCTTCTTCTCTTTGGACTGCATCGACTCTAAACAAGACAACTTAGGCTTGTTCGAGTAAGCTGTAGTGGACCTTATGCGGGCTGTCCATATCTGATCCGCCTAGGCTAGACATGGAAATGGTAGGAAGGAAGCTTGGTTGCTGCTAAAAGTGGTGGTAGTAGTGTTATAAGGCTTTGAGTTTACAGCGCCTGTGTCTTTAATTTGGCTGTTAATTTTCTTGTTATGACAGCGAATGGGCTGCATTTTAGTTGGTCAGGGAATAGATTGTTTGAGGTCACATTCTTACTAGTTGTAGTTGGCATGTTGCATCACGTAATGTGCGTACATATATATGTATATGCATACACATATACGTGCGTATATCTAGCTCGCTTACATCATACTACGTTAGTGAAGATATCTAGTTCCAGACGCCGCGGCCAAGACTATGATAAAGCTACAAAACATGGTGGGCAAACTATGAAACGTTGGCCCTCGCCTAAGATATTAATATGTTATTACAGCGGGAAGTCGCACAGCACAGCTCTAATTAGACTCAGCATCACTCACTCCGGAGATTAGCAATAGACTGTGCCAACACGAAGGCTTGTCATTATGGCTAACTCACGCCCAACAAAATACATCAATAGTAAGCAACGGTAATATCATAATCATGGTCATCAGCATCTACACCCACAGTAGGCTGTAGAGACACGCTGCCGTATCGGACTATGGACCCCCCTCTTTAGCTCAGCCAAGTGGAGCTGGAAACGGCCGCTCTGAAAGGCCACGCTCAAGGAGCAGGGACGGACAACAGAAAGACCGATAGCAGATACTAATAAAGAGACAAACTCCAAGGCCTATGACAAAGATCAAAAGAAGCTGATAGATATGGATATACTCTGCTGACCATTGCTTCTAAGAGTTCCAATCAATTGGTCAGCCAGCAAGTCAGCCAGGCAAGCTGGCAGAAGCAAGCATATTTCATCATAGTCAAAGACAGGCAACCAGTCAATAGCGGCGAGTGGAAGAAGTCAATAGAACAAGGCACCAAATCAAATCGCATGCGAACCGTTGGAAAATATTATCGTAGAGAAAAAAAACAACAAAATTGCAGATGGAGAAGCAGCATGGCCAATGCCACGATGCACACAAATTATATACTATATGTAGCCTGCTCCAAAAGATAGTCTTTCTGTATCGCAACGCAATACTGGGACTGGTCACCCGATCTCTGTTTGCGGGCAGGCAGTTGCCGTCTACGACAGCATGGCAATGGACACGTACAGAAACGCAATATGGCATCGTCACATTGTATTTATGGCAGTTGCTATTCTCGTCGTAGAACAGAGATCCACATCGCAGAAGATAGAGGAAAGAGGGGCAAGAGCCCTCATTTCTTTCCATATTTGCACCGTACCTTTAAACTACATAATTTTTTCTAACCAAAATTTTTTCTAAGGAAAAAGAAAGAAAAAAAGCTAAGTGTTCATACAGAACAGACAAAAGAAGTATAAAATTTTGAGAAGAAGGGATTTGTGGTCTATCTTGGCGGAATGCACAATTACTAGAAAAGGAAGTTCTGCGACGTAATGCAACGATAATGAGGATGGAAGTGGAGAGAGAGACAAAGAAGGAAAAAAATAAAGTTAAAATTGATAGCGCAAATAAACATCCCTTTTTCGTCTTGAATTCACATGCCGATAATTATGTTTTTGTTCTTGTTCGATTCTTTCCTAATTACTTTAACATGTGAGAGCACCCGAACTTGCGGTTTCAGCGTATCATCAACACCTTTTTGTCCTGAGTCGTCCACCCAATATATTTCTTCCCTTATCTTTGATTTTTTATCCTTAATGAACAACAGTCTTCGACAAAACCAGAATCCGAGTCCATGGTCTTGGGATTTTCTTCCTTTTACTTTGTTCTTGTTTTAATGGCCATTTGGTCTTCGGGAGATCTCAGAAAAAAATCAAAAACAGAACACGATCCAGGGTTGACCCCCGCCGAGCAAGCCCTTTGGACTAATCTGGAAATTCTTCAACGCAAAGCCTGAAGAAAGAAGAACCAGAAAACTAAGGGCAAAGGATACTCGGACATTTGACGGGACCGTAGGCGCAACTCGGGCGACCAAGCTCTAATGAGTCTGTCATCCAAGCGCCACAATTTATTTAGACTTAACATTGGACAATGCATTGTTTGCTAAGAGCCTTCGTAGCTAGTACTTATAGCAACAAAATAGCCTAGTTAACCCTATATTCGCGTGTCGTCCCACTGAAAATAAAATAAAACCACCAAAAGGATATCAGGTTTTTCTTGCCAGGTACGTAGCTGCAAACAACAACACAAACGTTGCAGGGACTCGGACGAACTTCGATGCGATCCTTGTTGAAGAATTTCGGGCCCGGACAAGATTGAGCTTTTCCGCCCGGAAAGTGCTATCTAAAATGCTGGCTGTACAAATATTAATAACTCTATATAGCTTTGATGCCAAGACTCACAAGCTAGTGTTTGCAAGATGGAGGAATTTGAGGATTGAAGACGACAAAAAAGTCTGTTTTCAATCTTTACCAAGCTCCGTACGTCGGATCCGAGATTTACCCAGTACTAAGTATGTACGCAAATACACAAGATGTGCATATATATCGACTGAGCCTTATAGCACATGCAGACATACATCCGCTCGCAGTTGCTGTGCATTAGGCGATATGTTATGCCTATGTTGTGACCGCTAGTTGGATAAGTCAAGTTGACTGCACCTACTAATATACCGTTGTTGGATTATCTTATTCCCGGCAATTTGCTAAGCCAGCTTTTCCAGCTTTTCTGCTCTTTGTACCAGGAGTGGTTAGATAGAACCAGGGAGTCTGAAATCTACTTAGAATTTACTTGGAAGAGTGATAGATACCATAATCTAAATAACTCACATTAGAAACTTGATACATCAATGATTATAATTTTTTTCTTCTTTTTTTTTCTTTCTATTAAATAGCCTATGCGAGGGAATACAAAGCTAACTTTTCATATGAAGAGCTCATACTATATAATCAATGGATACTCGCAGAGCTTATGCCCGAGAAGAAAAATTGTACGTTGATAAAAGGAAAAAAAAAAAACAATCTCATCTAGAAGCACGATTTGCGCAAACAAACGGAACGCTATGACTTGATCATAAAGAGTGGACCATGATGGCATTTTTGGACATTAATCAAACAATTGGTTGTCTACAATCGGGAAGAAAGGCGAGAGGCGAGAATTTCGAAGATAGCGCCTTCGCGAGTTATGACGCTGTGCTAATCTAATTATTCTAGTCAGCAAATTGTGATGGGCTGAGCTAAGCATATATTGTCTCCATTAACTGGTAGTTAATGAAATATTAAAAGAATCTTCAGAACTAAAGAAGTCTGGACCCGAGAGCCTGGGTTAGCCAAGAGCTGGCCAACAAGGTATTGCTTACTAGCATAACGCCAACAACTTCACTTGTAGTTCTTTTCTCAGCAGAGCTGGTCCTTGTCAAGTCGTCCAACGACGCCAGCTAGGAAGCAAACCAAGTCGCTTGACAATCAGTAGGAAATCACGTCAGTTCGGCCTGTGAGCCTGCCACAAACAAGCTACTACCACTATTCAAACACTACATGTGTAGCTGGGTGACAAGTATACTGCTAGCCACTGATTATGGGGCATAGTACTAAATAGGTCTATCAAAGGCAGCACAACTACATTCCACTCGCGAGATTCTCTAGGCCGAGCTATCTCATGTTTTGCCTACTTCCAGCCCTGCCAGTCGCAGTTCTTCCTTCTAACGATCCTAAAAGCTAGAGCAGGCAAAGGGGTCTCGAGAGGGGAGGGAGAGGGAGATTAGGAATATTGCTTATTTTGTATTGCTTCTTCTCGACAAGACCACGCAACCTGCTTGTCTATCTGTCTGCACGGTCATGATTTGACAATGTGCAGGACCAGGGCCATCACAACCCCCTTCTGTCTCTCCTTCTGCTTTATCTGTCCATTGCCAAAGATCGGTCTAATGAGCACTAGGAAATGCCGTGCAGCAAGGTGCGAAACCTTCCCAGAGACCCAAAGGGAGACGACAGGCATTTGAATCCAGGCAACGGCACTGATCCATCTAACCTTGCTAGGATTTTTTTTTTCCTAACAGATAACTTACTCTGGCCTCTGCTAACTCTGGTTCTTACTGTCCGGACCATACTCTGCGTTTGATGTTTATATGCAGTCTGCGGACTTGCCAAGGTTTGATTGATCTGAGGAGGGGGGAGACTACTATCAATTGCATGCCTAGGGTCATCACTTGGAAGCCTGGGTAAAGCCTAAACCTAGATCTTGGGGGCTGAAGGGGAAAGGAATGAATGCCTTTTTGCTAACTCCCCGAATCGACTTCTCCCTCTTGCCTCTTCTACCCTAGAGAATCTTGTGACAGAGGTCTGAGGATAACGTAGAAGAGCCTTGTTTCTCCCCTGCCCAAGAACATTTAGATTCAGTCAACCTGCAACCCTGCGGATCTAGGCCAAGTCAGTGATCCCATTTGAAGCCTGGGTTTTTGATATAGCAACGATCGGAACTGCTCCTTACGTCCCATCTCAACTGACGACTCGCCATGTCTCATACATATGCAATGGGGAATAAAGCCTGAGTTTTCATGCCGTCTCTATTATCGTCCTGTCGTTGTTGTCTCCTTTCTCATTAGGCGCTCCTTGAGCCCGAATCGCTGGCTTTTGAGCCATACGTGGCAGTATCTTGACGTGATGACCGCCATAAGCAGGCTACTTCATGTCTCGGAATAGACCAGCACATACGTCTTATCATTGTGCTGTCACTTACATCTTTGCTGTCAATCTTAGACGATGTTCACAGCGAGGACAGCAGCAGTAACGGAAGCAACGGCAGTTACAACGAAAGTAATAACACCATGCCGAAACCTGCCGGGGGCGTGTGTTCTATACAAAAACAAGACAAGACAGATCAACAACGTTTCGATATTCAGACGAAGGGGAGTCAGATGGATCTCGGCGTAGCATTCAATGCTTCAATGGGCATTTTGAGACGGTACGATGACGACATGGGCCCCAATGAACGACACAAACTGGGACTTAGTATCTCAGCGAAGCCTTGGCCGTCCTAAGATCCTGCACTGCTTAGTTTCTCAGAATAGCATGGCTTTCGTTGCTGATGATTGGTACAGAACAATGACTGTCCGCCAGTCTACCGGCGTGTGTGTATTATATGTGTATACTGATATGTATGTATGAAGGTATGCGTGCACATTAAACGTACGTACATAATATCGCCCGCGTCAGCTAACCCTGGCTCAGTCGAGAAGATGCCTAAGTCACAATATGCAGATTTCCCAGTGTTGACCCGGTTTCTCGGGACTTACCTAGAATACATATAGATGCCAATAACGTTCGACAGTTCTATGTTTTGAATTCTTCTCTTGGTCGTCTCATGTGACGACCTCCTCTGCGAACATTATGCATCGGTATCAAAACGCCTGTCATCTATCCCCTCTGTCTATTTCCATCGTCGTCCGATGCTTGATTGCTTGCGGCCATACGCTCGCTATACTAACCAACCAACGCCTTGCTCAGCTCAGCCCAAGTTGGGCAGCCTAGCCAGCATAGCCTTGTTATGCTCACCGACGAATATAGTGACTTGTTATAGTTTCAGATACGGCTTGTACTAGCTTCTATCATATCACTTACCACTTCATTTACTACTTATTTCCAAGTGGCATCATGCTGTGGCTCCGAAGTCCCGTCGATCTTCCCATCCTTCCTATAGCGACCTGACAACACGAAAAAAAGAAAGACCACTCAAAGGCCCAGACGAACTCCAACTACAACTACGAAACCTTGACCGCATACCCCTTCTCCCTCCTCCTCGCTCATCTATGATCGGAAAAAAAAGGGTTGGGCGTCTAAGAAGAGACAGGCGAGAGATGATGTCGGTCATCTCTCGCTAACGCCACTATGCGTCGGCACATACACGAGCCGACGGCCATCAATGCATCAGGGAGTCGCTTCACGACTAGTTACTGAGGCCTATATTAAGCATCTCATGAGGCAGCCCTTGTCTCTAGTATGCATTATGTGCTGTCGCACAGCATCACAAAGAAGAAAACTGGTCAGTACAGTGGATTAGACTCGCTCAGATGCATCCTAGAAGGTGCTTATTTACAGCCGGGAGTAGACTCATTGTTACCAGACTCTTACAGCCCAGTTCCCGAAACTCGACCGGGGGCCTACCGTCAACACTATAGTCGGTTCGAGCTACATCTATCAGTAGAGTCTCATTTTACCAAGACCAGTCACCCCGCTTGCTTGCATAGCGCACAATAACTACGACACCCCGTACAAACACACCACTAGTTGGACTGCTGGAGCGGCTTGTCTTGTTACTTCTGCCCCCCCTTCTTCCACTTAACATTATCAGGCGTTACCCTTACCCAATGGGATGCTATCTTGTTGTGACTAGAATTATCCTTCGCGTTTGCTCACCGCCCCCTCTCCTGACTGCTTGTAATATTCCGCCAATATTGGCGAGGAAGCTAGCCCATGCCTTCGCGGAGCGCTCTTTGCGCCATCATATACTGTCGCTCACTCGATGACCTATGGTACGATTGCCGCCAACTTTGGCCACATGAGCCGCTTTCCATCCTTGCTACGCAACATAGGGATCCCAGCCTACAACAACCTCTTCAAGAAATGATAAAGAATATTCAGACTGTGCCTAACCAAAGGCGCCCTACGAAGCCATTTGCACATTGATATATGATCCCTTTCCATCTTTTCTGGATCTCAACTATTTAAAAATCGTAGCCAAGCGGTCTCGAAGCTAGTACTGGATGGTCTCGCTTCTTACCGTGTTGTCCTTACGTATTCCTTATATATGTACGTACATGTGCATAGACCTACATACCGCCAAGTTTGTATATTATATGTGTTTAATCATGTGACTATCCTATGCAGCAGTAGTTACGGTCGTATTGCGCCTGTCGACACTGGCATAGGCACATATATATAGTGCTTTGGTGGACACTCCTCAAAAGAAACATTTTTCAATAAATACGTATCTACATAAATCTCTGTTGTCTGACCTGGTATCCATATAGTTGTAATACATACATACATACATATCTATGCCATATATATGTATGAAGAATCACACCCTCCTTCACATCACATGCGAGCCTAATGTCTGAAAGTAGCTCTCATATCCCCTAATGTCGTATCAGTATCCTATCATTCTTCATCATATAGCATGGTGAAGTCTCCGTAACACTCATTGGAAGTAATGGTATCACGGGACAGTTCGATGGCGAGTCATTCCTGTTGTCTCCCCGCACTGAGGCAGCATCGTCAACTATAACTATCCAATATATACCATTGAATCTCCTGAGTATATCCAATTAAACTGGTTCATATTGCGCATATGTGTATACACCAAAATGCGTGTATTCTCATGCTTATGGTGCGATGTTTCTCCTTCGGAAGGTGTTTGAGAAGCACAATGACAACACTATGCATATAGTATGGCTGTAGCCGTATCTGCGGGAGACTTTTGATTACCATATAGGCCTTGCAGGAAGGGTGGGAGGAGACATCCTTATGCTAGTTCTAGCGAGCGGCAGAGACTGTAGATTTTGCTAGTTTCCCGCTTTCGTGCAGTGTACATACATATATTTTCTTCATCCGAGCCAACCCCCCCCCCCCCCCCCTCCCTTCTGCTATTTTCTCGTTCTTCTATTACTTAGCGTTCTAAATAGGCAAGACAACTACATGATAAAAGATAAATGTGACAGCCCTTGGGGGAAATCGTCAAGTAAAAAAAGATAATACCTCATCGAGACATAAACCAGATCTTCAACTCCAACTAGACCCAGTAGGCCTGGATAAAAATAGCACTCATGCCGACCAAAGAAACAGCAACAGATAAACTAGCAGAGATTCAGTTCAAGTAAGCAGAGTAATCATTCTTATACCTTGAAGGACCTGCCTGATCTATATCATATCATGGTAGTATTGTCACTGGAATATATGGGAGACTAGCGAGTTACAGACTTTCTTCCTTGCACGGTTGCAGTCTCTCTAGATAATATTTCTTCAAAGGCAGTGCAGCAGCTGCCCAAGCATGGCAACATCGGTAAAGGAGAAACAATCACCGAGTCTTTCGTTGGCCGGACATGTTACATTTCGCTGTAAGCCAACAACATAGATAAGATGACCTATCTATTTATCTATCTCTTGGTTTGCTATGTATAGAGCGGCTAATAGATAACAGCCCGAGATGTGAAGGAGAAGAGAAACTATCGAATGAGCTACTTAAAGCGAGCATAGTTCACTGCACATACACCCTATAAGACACCACAACTATTGCCCCATAAGTCCTCCACCTAATAATATTGAGAGACAGATATCCGATCCAATAGCGACAGGCGGCTAATGGAATAGAAGGTCGTGAACAACAGATAAATAAGAAGAAAAGAACAGATCCGATCACGATGGCTGTAACAAGTCATTGTGAGAAAATAAGTAAGATATACCTACCTATATCATTATGTGTTCGTTGGCGTCGTCTTGCCGTGAATTCACAGATAGACTGCATGTACGTGTCTCGATTTAGGCCTATTACACGCCATCATGCTCATGACATGTATACAGCCCTTGTGACTAGAATAAGAAAGTCACTTGGGCTTGCAACCATTAGGTCTCGTCATCTCCCCTACTCCTTTCCTTTCCTAAAGGGATATTCCCAGGTTCCCTCGATCTTTCGATGTGTTCTGGTCTCACGCAAGCTAAAGCCCTCGGTCTTTTTCATACCGCCTGTTGATTGAGTTGAGCCACGGTATATACATTTACAATGCATGCTTTTCTGCAGACGATGTGGGTGCACAGAGCTCAGAAGCTAGCGGTTAACCCTAAATCGAGTTGCCGAAAGCACGCAACTGACACAACATTACATAACAACCTTGTCTATATCAAGTATCAAGATGCAAGAACAAAGAAAGGCCTGGACGCTAGCTGCCAACCAGTCTGTCGATATAGTTACACAATATTGGCAGATAGCTCTCCGGAGAATCCTAGTTCATTGTAGATCCAGTAGACAAATAACTTGCTCACTGAAGCATCTGGAGAAAGTCCAGGGTTAGAGTGAGATTTTGTAGATACGTTACCAGGTGGTGAAACTTGCTGTTTCGTGATAATCAAGTAGCTCCTTCCTTACTGTCAATGTAGGGCTTGTAGTATTCAAGCCCCCAACCCGACACACGCAATATCTTCGCTGTCGTGATCGATGGCGGAAACTACCCATGATATTTAGTATCCATAATATACTCTGGGTTGTAGAGTAGAACGCACATTTCTTTCTTTCAAAATAAACACTGAACCAAAACCTCCATTTCTTACTTCACTTCCAGCCTGTTGTCCCATAAATACGCCGTCATCGAACTGGCATATGGAAGTGTGTTTCCTCGATAGTTTCATCAACTTCATTGCACTTATCACCGAAATCATCTTGAACCATGGATTTCCATACTATTGGTCTACTTCGACCCAAATTACCACGAAAACAGCTACAAACAACTTTAAGTGACGCCGCAAGCTTCAGTCAGCATTTTGCTCGGCGGAAGCCACTTTCCAAAAACTTCAAGCTAATGATAGAAAATAACTCTCAGACTAACTCACCAATAAACGCTGATACGTACGTCAATTTCGTCTTGTTTCCAGTACGTCGGGCTGACATACCACTTGTAGACCCTTGCCAAGCATCGAGACTGGGCCTGATACGGCGACGTCTGCAAGCACTCCAGATAGTATTCGAGAGATTTTTGATTTCGGATTTGACGAAGATACATTGAGCACTCACTCTCAGCCGCCTGCTGTAGTGACAGGTGATTAACACCCCAATACCGTCAATGGCATCCAAAGTGAGTATGTAACTGACATTTTATCTATAGACGCCATGAGAGAAGCCCACAAGAAGAAGCTTCTATTCACAGCCAAGCCGAGCCAAGAAGCAGTGCGTGAGTTAGCGGCTCAATTCACGTCACCTATAAAAGTTTCTGATATCTCTGCTAGTGCTACTAATAACATGGCGTTCCGGTGCTGCGATAGATTCGAAGGCACCGAAGTCATCCCCAATAGTCCGGGGTTTCAGTACACTAGTAAGCGCCGCAAGCATCACACTCAGGCACTCGGTTCTTTGCCAACCATGAAAAGTTGGCCTTCATCGTCACCCACACTTAAGACATCAAAATGTAATGAGAATTTCGAGACATCTGACGGCGAGCAACATAATGATGGTGAAGATTCCCGCCATCTTTCATGCTTTGGCGAGCTTGAGTTAAGAAATTCTGTACCTCGTCAGGAGCAACCGATCGTCACAGCATGTAATGATACTAGCCCATCTGAAGTCTCACAGCCCAAATCTAGGTTGTTTCCTCAACCCCCAGTTGGCACATTTTGTCTCCATCCGTCTGGAACTATGTCCCAAGGGTTTCGCGACCGGCTTGAATCATGTAGAACGACAAGAGACATGGAGGCCTATGAACACCTAATTCCTAGTGTAGTACCTCTACGTGCGCACCGTCCAAATAGCCTTTTTGACTCTTTGAACACGAGCAAAGATGCATCTGACTTCCAGAAACTCGCTGCCATACAACCTTGTCAGATCGCACCTGATGAAAGTCAAAGTGATCTCATGGGTGGTGAGGACGAGCAGTTGGCCGAGGAGCAGGCTATTGATGTCTGTGACGTCAGTATTGTTAGCGACGAGGGTAGTACGATCATAGACACCGATGTCTCTATGGTCTTAAACGAAAGGTCTGTAGTAGCCCTACAGGCCAATCCTGAGATTTTGAGCTTGGAATCAGCCAGAAGCAATGCCGTTACAGAAGTAACTATGGATTATGATCAAATAGAAACGGACATAAAGGATAAATCACAGGAAAATGAGTCTCTACTATCCCTCAATGGCCAGATGTTGTTGCATCTGGACGAGATTCTACGCCTTTCCAGGATTCCCATGGAAAAAAAACCAGGGCTGTCAGGATAACTGCGATGGGATGAATTAAAACTGAGCTTATCAGCTAAACTCAGAAGTCGTCAACATGCCGCGTGTTATGGAGTACCAGAATCAAGATAGTGTAATATATGATACATTCAAGGCGAGCTTTCATGGAAGAAAAGACTGGAAAGAAAAACAGACAGTCCGCCATTAGTACTAGGTAATGAGTACAAGTTCAACTAAGCCAATATACAAAATGGAACAAAGCAAAATCAGTCCTATCCAAAAACTCCCATCGCCTAGAGAAAACAAAAAGGCATAACAGATAGCCCATGTAGTTTTATGACTAACTATAATAAAACATGAAAAAAACCGACCTAAACTAACAAAACAGATCACAACACAACTACCACCCGGCATGGCTCAAAATGAATGAACATTTTCAGCTTCTGCTCCTACGAGCAGCACGAGACTCGTAATCTGCAGCATCAGCAGATACGCTGCTATAATCACTATGCCTAGACTGGCTACGGCGCTTGCTCTGGCGTTTCGGTCTTGAGGATGCTTCTTCAACGACAATATCATCGTCTTCCTCGTCTGCCACGACGTTCGGGACGTCGTCCTCGGGAACGCGTTTCGGCACGGGCTTGCGCTGTGGGCGGCGGCGATCACGGGCGGTCTCCTCAACGGTGATGATATCACTATTAGTGGTAGCTTCGCTGTCCACCACGAAGGGCCGCGAGGTGTTCATGCTACGGCGCTCGTCGCGCGATGCCCTCATAGTATCGTGGGAGGACCTAACGTGCGACGACTTATGGTGGCCGTGGGGTTTCGTCGAAGTGCTGTGTCGCTGGCCGTCGTGCAAATGGCTGCGCGAGTCTGTGTTGTGGGTATGTGAATATTCATGCGTGCTGCGAGACGAACGGTTGTGGTTGTGGATGCCCAGCGGGGCGGACATGGTCATGACGGAGCTGGATACCATGGAAGCAGAAGTGGCGCGGGAGGCAGCAGCGTATTCACGATTTACCCAGCAGTATATGCTGAAGATGACGACGAGGAAGGCAAAGGCTACGCCGAGCACGATGCCGGCGACGATGCCGGGCTTGGTAGTTTTAGAAGATGCAGCGTATACGCCCGGCACAGATTTATAGGTTTCGGCGGCGCGTGGCAGGATAGCTAGGACGGCGCTGGGAATCAACATGGCGGCGAACGTTATCGGCTATGAAGCGAAGTTACTGGGGAGATTTTTGTTGTTCGTATCCGCTAGTTTGCTCTTAGCCCATCAACAAGGACGTGAATGGGTCTTTCGAAGAGAGAAGAGCAACCAAAATCAAGAGATTGGGGTGGGGGGGCATGGATTGCTAGGCCGATAATAATCTTGCGATATCTGCCAAACAAGGCGATCGATCAGCCAGCAAAGCTGACAACAGTTTATCTTCGCTAACAACAGGATTCGAAGTCGGATTGTAGCAGGAAAAGAAAAACCAAACTAGATAAAAAACGAAAACCCCGCGATGCGAGCAGCTTGTCAATCCACAGACTATTACCAAGAAAAAATCGACAATGCCTCAAACAGTTGGTGGTGGGTGGGGAGGGGGACTGTATATGAAGAGATAGTTTGACAATTTTTGCAATAATGCAGAAGTGAAAGGAAGAAAGAAAGATTATATGTCTAGAAAGCTGAATGAAGATGGAGGGAAAAGCGAAGAGAGCGCAGAATGAAGCAAGTGGGAAACAAAAGTAGCAATCGTTGCTGCAAGCTAACGGCCGAGCACTTGTTCTCTTCTCACCACTGTGACAAGTTAGATGTATCCTGCTATTATTCGAACTATTATTACCACTACCACTAAAAGAGACCCTTTGTTGTTATTGATTGCGCTCTTTTTTCTTTTTTCTTTTTTTATATATTACATCGTTGACCAAGTTCACGGTAAGATACATACTTGACGCCTTGTATAGAGCATTTCAGTCGAGCATACAGGAATTCTGTAGAGGCCCGATGAACAGCCTAGGGAAACAAGCTCAATCTAGCTAGGAGCTCTTTTAGGAAGCATGTTTTCCTCATGTTTCTTTCTTTCACTTCTTGCTAGATGAACGCTAAGCCTAGCTTAAGTCGTACTAGCTTAGTCGTTTGTCATAGCTCAGAGGAGAAAAAAAAGAACTCTCAATTCCCATTTTGGGCGTGCCTTCAGTTTGTGTTCTAGGGGCCCCTTTGGTAGGCATGGCAACGGAGGGGCGGCCAGAAACGGCAACCCGACCTTTTCTGTTTTGGGAACAGCAATCCTGCCTAATCAACTGAATGATATGAGATGACGATGCTTAAGAAAGAAAGACGGAGACGGAAGACGGAGACTTACTGGAGAGCTTTTGTCGGAATGTTGCAAACTTATGTTGTGGTTGCCATTATGTGTCAGATCGACCCGAAGTTAAACCCTAATGATTATCAGGAATGCAGATAATATTTCAAAATATTAGCATGGTACAGTAAAACATGGAAACTTAACAAGTTTGGCAATATCCTAGTAAGAAAAACAGGGTTACGTGTAGATATCAACATGGTAAAGTAAAACATGAGCTCTTCAGCTCCATCTATTAGGATAATAAGCGCGCCATATCATGGAATCATATGTTACGAAGAAAAGAAAAGCAGATCTGATTAAATAAAACCTTGTCTTCACTATGAAGCCGTGGCCAGTTCCCGAGTCTTGCTTGTCGTCGTCGACTTGCGCAGAAAATCTGGTCGTCCATCATCATCGTTCGTCCGCGCTTCTTTCAGCATCAGCGGCTTGGAAGGAGTTTCTGATGTCTCTAACGACACTGATGTCTCAGTTATGATGATGTTCTCGGCCTCTACAGGAACGACTGAATCCTGATCCGGTGTCTTAGACATACATCCTTCTTGTGTGCTTTCTAGTATTCTTTCGTCGCCGGTCACAATAAGCTCTGCATCTTCTTGCTTAAGACGGACTTCGCGGCCGCGCTTGTGGCAGTACCACAGGACGAAGAGGAGTACTAAGAAGGGGTTAGAGATCATATGCGTACATAAGTGAACCTGTTAGGATAGTTAGCTTACAGAATAGAGCTACACCAAGCACAGCGTTCGTGCCGATAAACGCTGGCCAGCGCAGCTTCAGTGCACTCAAGATGGCCTTGAGCATATCGACGATGATCATAGGATTCGCAACGATCTCTGTCAACGATAAGCTAGTGAAGATCTTCTTGGCTGCTTCCTTGGCCACCGTCTTGGCCGCTTTGCCCTCAACCTCGAGCGCAACGCCCTGGCTTTTAGCCGCTGCGGCGGCCATTTCCGGGCCGACCTTACTAGTGACTTTGGCCGGCAAGCTCTGTACGATCTTCTTTAGGCCTGACGGCAGTTTCTCATAGGAACGCGCCAACGAGCCGTCTGTGTCTTCGATGAGGTTCTTCATGTCGCTGGCGGCCGTAGGAACGCCATTAACGAGGTCTTTGAGAATCAGCGTGAAGCGCTGCACAAGCTGGGCCGACTCTTCGGATATGTTGAAGGCGCGGTTGCCCGAAGATGATGCTGACAGATTTAGGTTGTCTAGAACGGCATTAATATCGTCGGCTTCGTTTTGAGCGTCGTTGGGCGATGCGGGCGCAATCTTGGTCGTCGAGGAACTCAATGCGCCATCTTCTGCAGAGGCAGGTACGGCTAAAGCCGTGGGAGAGCCGGTGGCGGCGGCTTCTTTCCTAAGCCTGCCGCGCACGCTGTCCCGGCGGAAAAATGCGAACAGGCGGTTTTTCTTTTTGGCGGCATCGACCGGCGCAGAAGTAGTGGTAGAAGAAGCAGCCGCAGCAGCTCGAGAGCCCGTACTAGAGCTGTCATCGCTGGGCCGCGGAGGCAGTGGCGGACGAGAAGCGACGTCATCGTTTGAAGAGCTCATGAGCGCATCCCAATCGAGCAACGAATGCAAGAACGACTCATCTTCAGAGCGCAGGACCGGCGAAGCTGGAATAATCTCGCCACCTTTCACAGCAGCAGCAGCAGCAGCGACAGGTCGTTCAGGCAGTGGCGGGGTAGCCGTAGAAGCCTCATCATGAGTAGTCGCTGAAGCGCTGGGCGTGGACGGTGTTACTGGAATCGCGGCGGCGGCTATCGTTGAAGCGCCAGGTGATAGGCCCGAATTAGTTCTTGGGCTACCACTAACTTCAGTCTCCGCACTAGTTGCCGCGGTTGTCTTAGTCGAATCGCCGAGCGACACGGTCTTGTCGATGCGATGCTTCTTGAGCTTCTTGTAGACGAACATTTCGACTAAATACTAAAGATGAGGAAAAAGTGCAAGAAAGAAAGGAAAAAGAAAAAAAAGGTGAACCAAGAAGATATAAGGTCAGTCAATGGCAAGCTGATGTGTCTTTGGTGGTGCTAGAAAGACAGTTACCGATTCCACATGTATAAGTTGAGGAAGGATTAGCGTTTCATTAGCTTCAGCAACAAGGCAAGGTTGGTTTGTTGTAATCCAATCAATATGATGAAAGAACTGAAAGACGACAGAGGAGACAGGTTCAAAGTTATAGAGAGTTTTCTTTGGAGATAGAAGTTTTAAAAGGACGGGCGGCAATGACGCCAGAATTTGCGAGGTATTCTTTCCATTCAGAGTCTCGATTCTTACACAGCCTGTTTCGTATGAATATCTTTTCATACTGTCTACCATGGGAGGCCTACAAGATATCTACAGCAGCATTAAGGCTTCAGGGCCTGTTCGTTCGCCTTAGCTTCGCTTCAATTCCACACAAAGTGATGTCATTGTGAGTTTAAAATTTTTTTTTAATCATTAATCTTATTAAGTTTCTAGAACTATGAAGATACTGTGAGTTTAATTATACTGATATCTTTTTTTTTTGTGTCGTCTCTTGCTTAAAATATAGTAAGTAAACCCTAAAAGCCATCTAATCGCCCCTCTGAGCTGAACTAAATTGGTTGATTGTTTGTTACATAGTGGCTTATAATAAGCGCTGTAAATATGGCTGGCCGACCAGAATTTTTTTTAGGGTTTAGCGGCTGATGAGGAGGCTTGACTGAAGATGAAGGGCATTGTAAGCTGTTCGACATCAGCAAGAAGTAACCTGTTATTGGCCTAATGAGTTATTAGATAGACAGTGTGTGTATCGACTATGTGATGTCTACATACATTATTCTGAATCAAACGACACGCGGTGAACAGTATATGCTAGCTTATGATCGAAATTGCGGATTGATGGGGGCGTTATTAACATATAATTTAGTAAAAATCTCGGATGACTTGAACAGCAAGATAGACATGTACCTTATTACTTGGCTGTGGCATTTGTAGATATAGATCAATCATTATAGATGCAACAAGAAGGGTTGAGAAGTAACTGCTCATTTGCATAGTACGTTAGAACGTTCACAGCAGATACTCAGGGCTCTTTGGCATATAAGCCCGCGTGTATGTCGAATTGCTATATAGCCTTAGAGCAACTCCGGGTAAGTATTTATTCATCCATTTCGTATTCGACTTCCTCTTCTGCATCTTCTACGATTGTATCTGGTTCATCAGGTCCATTTTCAAGGCGAAAGGCTTCCTCGGCAATATTACTCATGCGTGACCTTCCGGTTCTTGATTGTTTGAATAGCCTGCCTTCCGTAATGGCCTTTTCACCTACATGATTCGTGTCTACCCAAGGCACATTACATGTCGGGCAATCAGCAACTCGTCTCGAGAGAAAGAATGTCTCTACGCAGTGATAATGTAACCGCACTGTACATTCTACTGTGGCGCATCTTTGGCCTTGCGTTATGATTTCATGGCATGCTTTGCATTTCTTGATGCGCTGCCAGACTTCTTCACTCGATTCGCCATCATATGTGTCGACAAGCCATGAGCGCAGCTCTGCAAGTCCGCGCACGGAGAGCGTATAGAAGCCGTCGGCGCTGTGCGTGAACCAGCCAGCTTGCACTAGCTCTAGCAGAATGCGGTTGACGTCGCTATGCGCTATGCCACGATCGACAGGCTGGGATGAACTGAGAGGCTGCGAGTTTTGGGTGGCCCGGTTGATGGTGTTACTGTTGCCGGCTGGACGACTGAGGCCTATACATTGTGCTTTGGAAAGGGCCATGACTTCCATGCGCGGTGTGTTGTAAGTTATGAACATGGCGTCGAGTATGCGGCGAATGAATCTTAGCTCGTCTGGGGAGTAGCTGGTGGCTATCTGTGTTGCCGGATCTGATGTGCCGTTGACAAAGCAGTACGTTTTCTCGGCATTGCGCTGATCAATGGCTATGCGAATATCGTAATCGAAAGTCTGGATGTTGGTGCGAGTACGAATAATAAGGCTTTCCAATGTCTGGTTGACATCAATGTCGTCGGATTTGTGTAGTTTAGTGATGAAGGCTGCGGCTTCTGGTTGCGTCATTGAGCCACGACTCATGAGCGCCTGAAGGAAAACGCGATCTTGCCAGCTGTTCAGACTGTCCATGTTGATGGATGGATGTGAGTGATGTTGGCTAAAATGGTTGGTATGGAGACTTCAGGGAATGTGAGAAGCGACAAAACCCTAGTTTTCTAAGATATGTTGAAGACTTCGCTATACTACGCGTATCTTAAAAGGTTGTTACCCGCGTAGAGTGGATTGCTTCATTGGGAAATGTAATGGCATGGAGGGGCATTTTCATCGGTCCGCCGGACAGCTGGCATGCATTCAAAAGTGGTGGCCATTGCTTGTTTTACAATAACTAGTACTAATAGTAGCTTGGTATATGTTTGGTTTCAAGCCTCTGTGCCAATTTGTGGCCGCAGCAATTGACGAGACGCTACTTCTGGTAGTTGTTGGCTGGCAACAATACAATCAAAGTTTCCAGCCTCGTGCTAATCTCCTGGCCCTCTTCATACGCCAACTAGCCTCTCTCATTTTGCATATTTCACGGCTTACTTTTTCCTCCGTAATATCCCCTTCTCCTTCTCTTCAGATAGATCTCGCCTGGAGCTGTTACCGTTCTGCCCTGCTAAGCAGCCATGCTAACGCAATGGTGTCGTCCGCATCAACGTCTGCTGGCTTTGTCCGCACTCGATCCATGAGAGCCCGAACAGCAGCCGCCGCAGCTGCCGCCACAACAGCCGCCGTTGCCACAGCTTCTGCTACCCCATCAGCTGCCCCTGCAGCTTCAATGTCTACCTCCGCCTCTACCAATGCTTCCTATATTCGCCGAGCTGCCGCCGGCACACCCACCTCGATCGCCTCTACTACTACTACTACGTCTACAACAACTACGACGACTTCATCTACAGAACAGCGCCAACGCTCGGCCGCCCAAGCAATTGCCGCAACCTCGGCTACTAACAGCTCCCAGAATGCCCGTGTCAAGCTCTTCCTTGCTAACCTACGCGCTCTTGATCTTGACCAGCGCTCTGACTGGCCTAATATAACGCCCCATACTTTTGCTGCAACGCCTGCGACATCAACAGACCAAAAGAAGCGAATTCAATGCGTGGAATGGGTGCTCTATCACTTATTTCAGTTGTGGGACCCAGAAGATACCCGAGCTGTACGTCTATTAGCCCTTGCATTGGCCTTCAACTTCTTGCTACTTTGACTATATAATCGTGTAGTGCATCTGAGACAGAAATGTACCCGATAAGTGATTGCTTATACACATGCTAACTAACCATTTTATCATGTTGAAATAGAGACTGCGCCCACTCTTCCCCCCCCCTGACCAGAAAGCCTCTACTAAACTCCGTTTTGCTTTATTACAATGCCTTGAACAGGCAAAGAAGAATGGCGTTCTTGGCCGGGATACGCTCCTGCGTAAGACGATGCTCGAAGATTGCAAGGGCGAGCGACTGGAAGAAGTCCTGCTAGCCTTTTCTGCTGCTGTTCTGAAACGTATTGTCGAAGACAGCACTGATGGCCATCCTTCAGTAGCCCAGACGATAGCTCTTGAAGATAGGGGCCATGCTGGTGACAGACCCGAAATGGCCATCTTGATGCTTGCGCATAAGGTATCGCTTACTCAGCAAATCCAAGACAAGGAAGAAGCTAGAGCAATGTATCGTGATTTGTCTGAATTACTCGATGTGAAAGAGCGAACCTTGATTAGAAGGCAAGAACAGCTCAAAGTCATGACGCCGCCAGATTTGGCTACGCAACAAGAGAAAATTGACATATTTAGACTTGTGCGTAATAATTGGGCTGGCAACGAACGGTGGATGGAGACGATTTTGCAAGGCGATGAAGCATCAAGACAAGACCCCTTTTTGAGTACGCCGTTTGATAGAGTCTGGCGTCGTCTGCACGCCGGACGGCTCTCGGAGCTTGAAGATAGACAGGGAGGCTTCCTCGAACAGCTTGACTCCCGAATCAAAACTCAACAAGAGCGCCTGGCCAAGTGGAAGGACTTCAAAGAACGTATGTTCGGGTCAAATGGGCCACAGCCTATTCCCAAGAGCCAGGCGCCTATGGCGAAGAAGAAAGAAGATGTGATTGATCTCCATTTTACCGACCATTTAGGGTTGACGATTACTGCTATGGCTCCACGTAGAAAGAGGATCAACAGTATATCAACAAACCCTCCAACTCTACCTATACAGGCTGGTGAATATGCATCATTTGTTGAAGATTTCATAGCTGACCTGACAGCTGCTGGTAAGCCCAAGCAAGCTTTGGTATCATCTCAACCTTGGAAGCAACGCATATTACCTCGAAAGTCTCTTCGGCCTCCGATCATCAGCCAAGAAACCAAAGAAGCCATCGAAGGCGAAGATGCTGATTGGCCAGTACCATCTCCGCCGTCTCGGGTATCGCCTCTCTCAAGGTCCTCATCCATGCGAACACCACCTCAAGCATCTCCGCCACAAGTTGCCCTATTTGGAGTTGATAAGCCTGACCTTCGACCTATTACTAGAGCACAGGCGATAGAACCTGAAACTTCATGGGAGAGCGCCATCGAAAGGCCGATCCGAATGCGAAGAGGGGACGAGACTCCATCTCGTCGGCATAATATTCGTCCTATTATAAGCCCAAAGCCTACACTAAGACACATGCTTCCAGGCGCTCGAAAGGTGTCAGACAAATTCTCAGCTTCTGTGCTACAACAAAAACCAACTCCGGTGTCAACTCCAGAGCTTCAGTCAGAATACAGACCAGGACTACCTGCTGCATCTCCTCAATTAGCCCAGGACACGCCAAAGTATAAAGATCTAGATGATCAGGCAGAACAGATTCTCGATGCTATGGAAAATGCGTCGCCTTCTCCTATAAAGAGAACACGCAGTGGGCGTACAATGAGTCTCGCCGAGCGTACTCGGCGTTCCATGCTGCGAACAGATCCGTTCGATATAGATATCGAAGAAGAGGAAGAAACTATAAGCTTGCCATCTGTGAGTATTCAGGAACCAGAACCTCAGCCAACTGACGATGAGCCGGAAGGGGATCTTGTTTCACGCACTCGGAAGAGCATGGCCGGCTTTGAGGCCGCCCAGAAGAAGGCGCAGTTAGATCGGAGAAGGTCTATGAAGTTGCAGCGCAGCAACTCAAAGAAGGAGAAGCTGCGAGTTTCTAATGTCTACGAAGAGGGTTCACTAGAAGCGGAAGAACAAGCGGATTATGAAGCGTCGTTAATCGAATTGATGGACAAAGATCAGGACTACGAGTCTGTGTTTCGAAGTCGGCCCAAGATTAAGACAAGCCCGGCCCCGTCTCCGAACCGCATGGGATTCACGAGTTAAGATGTGAAACGCAATAGAAATATGGATAACCTTCTGTAGGAAATGGAAAGTAATCAGGCATGCTACATTTATATACACATACACACATATAACAAGTACCTATGTACTCACAAAATAAGATGTGAATGCACATATAAACTGAACGCTTTTTACTTGTAATGTAGAATACATTCATGGCAGTGATAAGTATGGATACATTATGATATACAGATGTCAGCTCTCTAAATGCCAGGCTACACGAGCAACACAGCGGTCGATTCTCGGCCCCCCTTTATGTGTTCTGTTTTGGCCTTTCTCTTTCTCTCTTCTTGTCGTCGTTTCCGTCGAGTTAAGTCCGCCTCCCGTCTTGGTTCATTTGATTTGTTTACCAACCTTGTTTAGTGAGCTCCTGAACACGGGCAACAGTAGCCAAGAAGCTCTGACGGAAGCGCGAGCGCCATCTTTCACTCTTGAGTCTCTTGCGTTTCAAACCTGGTCTCTCGTGCGCGCGTTGCAGACGCACGAGTTTCTGCAAACCGTTCTGACGAACCTTGGAGTTCAGGATACGCAGGGCCGTGGCAGCGTCCGCGCTGCCGCCACCTGCGACGTGGATGGTACGACCGGTAGACGGAGCTAGACGCACGGCCTGAGTGTAGCGCGGACGCTGGCGGACGATTTGGAGTAAGTCGTCTTTGGACTCGCCGTTGATGTTGAGTAGATCGGCGAGTTTGTTGGATTCGGCGGAGTTAGAGCCGCCACTGAGGCTCCAGAGGGTCGGGTTGGGCGTCTGAGGCGCCTGTTGCGAGGAGCCAATGGTTCTGGGTTGTTTAGTGCCGGTAGTGGGCTTGTTGAATATATTGGCGCTCACCCAGTTTGAGGTCTCGTCGGCCCGGTAGCTACTGTGGGAGAAGCTCCGAATAACATGGACGGATGGCCGCGCCAGCCCGATGGAAGCGGCGAAACTACGCGGCGCGGAGCGGCAGAGGACAAAAGCGACAGCAGATGACCTAGCAAACGAGCGTGTTGTCAGCATTTTAGTATACTGGGTTGTCGGATAGATAGTGAGCATGGGCGGAGATGAATATGGCTTGCTTACATGACTGTATGTCTTCGTGAGCTCTTCCGGGTTTGTTACAGTCAGCAAAGAAGAAAAGCCCCAAGATAAAGCTTGTAGAGCTGTTCTTTTCTGTATCGAGAGAATCTCATATATGAGTGCCTTTCCACTTGAGGCTATTCAGATAGAAAATCATAGCCCCGCTTTTCCCCCTTCACTCGAAATTTAATGTGAAGCTCAGCTCGTTTTCTTTCTACAAGGGTCATATTCCTGACATTGCTTGGTATCCATCAGCCTTGTTTGCGTCGCTGAATCTCCATGTACTAATTTTTTGCGGAAAAAAAAAAGGCTCTCAGCCTTGCGGCAAAAAAAAATAAAAATTTGGATAATTCAGTGGCCACGACAATTCGGAATCTGAAGCTCTAATATAGTCAACTATCATATTGTTCTTCTTACAAAGTTTCCATCAACACTCTCAACTCTTTTACAGGCTTTCTGATTTTCTCTCAGTCGGGCCAATTTCTGTTTCTGAGTTCCCGCGTATTCTCTCTTCTGTTGCGTCTGGGTTGCCGTCCGTCGCATCTAGTTTATTCACCCACGAGATTCATTGTCGCGTCATTTGCAGTGGGACGAAAGGCTTCACATATACATAATTACGATACTAACCTCGTGACGCCCTCTTTTTCCGTTTTGAACGATCACACCATGGCGTACAACCCTTACGGCGGTATGTCAACCATATCTTGTGCTCGTCTATCTTTGGCCGCCCTTAGTATTTGGTCCGATTTGAAGACACACACTAACTAACTGACTATATAGCTAATCCATATGGCCCTCCTCCTGGCTATGGTGCTTATCCCGGCGCAGGCCCGGGTGGTCTCCCCGGTGTTCCTGTTGGAGTCATTCCAGGTGCAATGCCAGCCGGCATGGTCGCACCTCCAGGTTT
Organism: Endoconidiophora polonica; assembly: GCA_001856765.1. Classification (NCBI taxonomy): domain Eukaryota; kingdom Fungi; phylum Ascomycota; class Sordariomycetes; order Microascales; family Ceratocystidaceae; genus Endoconidiophora; species Endoconidiophora polonica. The sequence continues at coordinate 101,895 of LXKZ01000508.1, forward strand.
TGGTGTGTAATTCCTCGCCGTACTAGCTAGCTATTCCGCTTTATAGTTTACTAACTGCGGTTCTCTTTCTCTTCCATAGGTGCTCCTCCCGGCATGGCTTCAGCAATGGGCATGATGCTTCCCGGCGGCCATTCCGCCAACATTGCGCAAACCGGCCGCCCCAGTGGCCTTCCGATGGGCTTCCAGCCACCCCCGAATTTACAAAACATCAACTTCAATGCGCGCGTGATCCGGCTTGGAACATCATCAACATCAAAACCTTCGAACAACGGCACAAGCAAGGATACTGATAGTCCCACCTCGGCATATCCATCATCGGCTAGATCAGGTACCGATCGTACGGAACAAGGTAGAGCGAGCGCTCGAGAAGCAATCCAGGCGCTTGTGCCTCCGACGCAAGATGAGAAGCTAAGGACGATCTTTATCAATAAGATTCCCGCAGGCATTAGCACAAATGCGAGCATGGAAGCACTGTTAAACTCATTCGGAAGGCTCAAGCGCTGGGATGCGTCACCCTCGTCACTCTCAGATGGATCTAATCTTAAGTTTGGCTTTGCTCAGTATGAGGATGTCCTGTCAGTCGCCATTGCGATGGAACTCTTGCCAACTGTCAAAGTCCCCGTTAAAAAACAATTAGCACTCGAAGATGCCCCAGCAGACGAACATGATGAGTTTGAAGGAATTGACAAGACAAAGCTACAAATCGCGGTGGACCCCATCACGATAAAATATATCGAATCACAAACCGATGACAAGAGAGGCGACCCCACTAAAGAGATACGGGTAACAGCGGCAAAAACGGCGTTGAAAAGGGCAATACGCGATCTTTTTTATCCTCCCGTTACAGCAGCCAAGGCCGATGTCTCTGGCGATAGCGAGACAGCGACCGAAGCGATTGAAGTTGTCAATATCAATGTTGCGCAAGATGACGAACTTTCAGATATCCCTGCCGAGATGCGGGAAATGGTTACCGGCGAGATTGCTGCTTTTCGTGAACGCAGTAACCAAAGAGATGTCGAACGTCTCAAGCGTGAAGAGAAAATGGAAGAACGCGAGCGTTTAAGCAATGGAGCCAGTAATGGTCATCGCTCACCAATATCAACGCCCGCGCCCCGAAATGCGCCAACAGGCCCGGCTGCAAGTAACGGTACATTGAACCGTGGTGGCATCTCGTTCATCAGCGGCGGACTTTCCCATGCCGATCTCAAATTATATGATGACTACAACGATACTGACGCTAGCGATGAGGAACTCAACCGCCGAGTGATAAACAAGAAGAAGAGCGGAGATGAGCAAATGTTCTTAGAAGCCGAGCGGAAATGGGTCAGCCGTGAGCGGTCACGGACGGCTGCTCTGGAACGTGAGCGTGACCGGGAACGCCACGAACTAGAGACATTTGAGAATCGTAAGCGCGAGGCACTACAGCACGAGAAGGAATGGGACGACGAAAAAGAGCGCGAGCGCAAAAACCATCCTTTCTACAGCGATCATACCAACTGGGCGCGCAAGCGGGCGCAAGATCGTGCCGAGGAGCAAATACGTGACGATGCTGATCGCAAAGCTGAAGTTGACGAGGAACGGCGCCGGAAGACAGACATGGACAAGGCGCGTGGCATGGCAGATACCTTTTTGGAGCAGCAGTCTCGCGAGCTAGCTTCCAGTGGGCCCAGCTCTACTTCTGCGGATGCACCACCTGCAGCTCTGGCACCGCAGCCATTCAAATTGTCGCTAGGCGCAGCGGCGCTAAAGGCGCAAGCACAGCGCAACGGCAGATCAAGACGGACTATTGCCGAAGTTGAGGGTCTCCTTGATGACGAGGAGCACGATACCCAGACGAAGCGCACGCTAGTTCCAATCAAGTTTGAGCCGCTCACAGATGCAGCTAGCATGACAGAGGAAGAGATTCAGCAAGCTGTGAAGCAGCTGGCGCAAGAAATTCCATCAGACAAGAGCGGTCTCTGGGCGTGGAATGTGCAATGGGAATTCCTAGATGAGTCTATCATGACTGAAAAGTTGCGGCCGTTTGTTATCAAGAAGATTATCGAGTATCTTGGTCTTCAGGACGACTTCGTGGTGGAGGTCATCGAAGATCATCTGCGCAAGCACGGCACTCCCGGCGAGCTAGTTGAGGATCTGACTGAGGTAAGATATCTCTTCCCCCCCCCCCCCCCCCCCAAAAAAAAAAAAAAAATTTCGCGAATATCACTAAATTACTGTATACTGACAAGATGCCTTTTCTTTTCTCTTTAGGCGCTCGACGATGTTGCTGAGGATCTTGTGAAAAAGCTGTGGCGTATGGTTATCTTCTTTACCGAGACTGAAAAGCGTGGTCTCCCGGCATAAACTCGGCATGGATGATGGAAGGCTCGTTTCTTTTGATATATTAGCATAGTTGTGTATCAATTAATGTTACATTTTAATGTCCCAGAACTGTTTGTTTTCAATTGTCGTGTAAAACTTAAGTGTTGATTTGCCAGATTACTGTAAATATCGCCCTTTCACTGTTCAATACAAAGATAACTAATTAAGCAGTATGTCTCCTCACCATAATATACATCCAATGAATTGTATCCACGGACGGCTGTTAAAGTCGTTCGTTTTCTGTCGTCAATCACACATATAACGTCTAACGCCCACCCTAAGCGTAAGGGTTTCATCAGAAGTTCAGCTAGCCTATGACGACAGAACAAAGCAAGCTTTGAAACAAAATAAGAGGCCGTTCGTTATATCTAATGTCTTGACTATGGTTTCTATATTCCGTTAGGTACGACCGTAGTTCCTAACGGCCTCATTTTTTTTACTCTTATCACGTTCTGGAAGATAGCACCTCGCTGGCTATACTAGTATCATGTTGTTTGTCGCCTTTTCTTTCAACCTCCAATGTCACCTCATGTATCGTATTAAAAGACATGTGTGCCTAATCTATACCTAGAGAGGTAGATAGGTCTCTTGGGATCTTGATTAAGGTAGACTGAGGCTAGTAACACATACATATGTCATTGAGTATTTGCATAATGCCCGGATTTCTGATGGTACATTTGAATTTGAAAATATACCTAATTTAGTTGCTGTATAGAAGTCGTATATTAAGTTATTACGAGATTTTAAGAATATTGCTTTTGCTTCAAAAACTCAAAATTTCAATACAGGTGACCAATTGCCAATTCGAAGTATTTAGGCAAGAGAATCGCTGTGAAGAGATTTTCTGCAGGCGAAGTTGTTAATATTACAAAATTCTTACCTGGCTGCCAACATATTACAGCCTCGGTCTTATCAAATTATATCTTTTAACATTGAATGATCGTGATATCTACAACCACTCGGTAGTTGTGGCTACAGAGTTGGTTTTTCGGGAACAGGAATGGCAGGGACAACGACAGTGAGGCAAAGTACAGGGCCGGCGGAATAAGATGTCTTCTTGCGTCGTCTGATAGCGTATTAATGTAGACGTTAAGTATATACACACAGCGTGCCTTCTGATCTATTTGTTCTTAATTTTGCGGTCTCGGTGTCTCCTTTCCAGCCCTTTATATTGATATTCTGTTTGGCAGGCAGATTAGGCTTGATTGTTTCCTTTTCATATTATTTCATATATATTTTCATATGCTAAAGAATGAATACACATTAAAAATTATTAAATTTTAGACTTATCATGTTGATATTGAAGTGCTTGGACTATCCTTCTTTTGCAATAGTAAGCTGGTACTACTATCAAACCCTATTAATAGGGTTTATCTTTAAGCAACAGTGTTTGATGTTCTTGATGTCAAGCGGCCTCCAAAACAACCCTTAGCGATATATTGACCGTCGCGGGGATTTCAAATCCATTGGATCGAGCTTTAATCTTACGCCAATCGTCTTTTCATCTGTTCCTGTAATCTAGGTCTTTGTCTCTCGTTTGCTCGAATTCTCACTTTCTTTACTCCGTTTCGTCAGCTTTGAAAAATGCTTCCGTCAGCACCATGAAGAGCCCCCGCGACGACAATCTTCTCCCCCGCGGGGCACTCAACGCTTCCCTTACCTACTCAGCCTCTTCTTCTTCGTCTTCACCCTTGTCCGCAATGTTTCCGTCTACCGGTCTTCTCCCCGTAATATCCGACCCGTCCATGCGCCCGATAGTCCCGACTATTGATCCAGTTCAGAAGAAGCGCAATGATGCAGCGTCGGCCGCATCGGCTGCCGGCGTGCGCGCCTTGTCTGCACAGGCCATTGCATTCTACTTCCGCGCGCCGGCCAAAGCCTTCTTTCGTATGCGCGTCGACTACCTTGCCTTTGCACGGCGGCTGCACGCCGCCGAAGCTGCAGCGCTACAGCGCGTCCTGGACCAGGCCAAGAAATCAGATAGTACTACGTCATCATCGCTCCTTCGACGTGCCGCCCGGCGCATCCGCCTATGGGCACACGGAACCACGCCGGGCGTTCTCGCCTCCGCCATCAGACAGCAGGGCTGGGGAATCCTGCCGCAGCAGGTAGCCCCACCACTACTAGCCAATGTCGGCGTCGGAGCAGTGCTATACACCAGCTACCTGCATATCCTCGGTACTCTGCATCCGGAGACGGGTAGTGGGGTGAAGCGCGCATATCCACCGCCGGCGCCAATACATACGTTTACGGCAGGATTGGCGGCAGGCGCGCTGCAGAGCGTAGTAGCGGCACCGCTAGATGCGATTCAGGCCCGGTACGATCACCGAGACCTGATGCGGGCGGGTAATGGTGACGGGCGGCCACAGAGCATGTGGGCGTTCAGCGCGCAGAAGATGCGCGACATCGGGCTGCGCGGAGTGTTTGCCGGCTGGGGCCTGTCTTTAGCCAAAGACAGCGTGGGCAGCGCAGTTTTCTTCAGCACGTTCGAATACGTCAAGGCCCAGGGCTACTATCACTTTGTGTCGTGGTACTATGGCGGCCTGCGCGACAGCATCGTCGTGGACTTGGCGCTGAAGCGGCCGGTCAAGCCAGCCTCGGCAGCTTTCGAAAACGGATTCCACGTGATTAAGCCGCATTATGCAATCGAGCCTGGGTTTCTGCTATTGGCGGGCACTGCAGCGTCGCTGGCCCAGCAAGTCGTGTTGCATCCGCTGACATATATTCAGTTAGAACACTGGGATCGACTGGAAGAGCTCGATAGCCGAGTGGCAGAGATCCGCGAGATACGAGCAGGAACCTTGACAAATGCGACTTCTGCTTCTGTTTCTGCAGCTGTAAATAACAACGGGGGAGGCTACAATAATCTAGCCGCGGCAGCATCATCAGCTGCTTCAGGCAGTAATAGTAGTAGTAGTAGTAGCAGCAGCAGCTTCAAACAGCCGCCGCGCGGCCTCATGATGCAGGCGACATATCGCGCGTACCAAGAAACTTGGCAGCAATGCGTCAAGCAGGCACACGATAACGGACGCGGCATCGTTGGCTGGCTATATCGTGGCTTCTGGTGGGCGACGATCCGGCAGGTGCCGAGCACATCGGCCGGGCTGATTATCTTTGAATTGATGCGACGCAAGTACGGCATGGACACGGAAGAGGTGCGGATTCAACACGACGGGTACGATATTGTGCTGAATTAAGGTAGAGGAAACAACAGCATAGATATATATATATATATACATATATACAGAACATATCATGATAGTACTACCTTACTTGCACATGTCAGCCCACAAGCACATGTTGTTGAACGCCGATGAATGTTTTTTATTGCTTTGTAGTGTCTATAGGCGCCATCACAAATTACGGTCCATATGTCAGCTAGATGATCGGCACTGGGATTCCATGAATGATGTCCTGACCAGACGATGATTCTACAAAGAAAGCAAGCATGATATATTATGGTTTTTGATTCCTGTATTCTACGCATCAGGAAAATGTGACAGCATGAAAACAAGGAACCGGGGTTCAAGAGATACTTTATTTTTGTTTCCTTCTTTCTTTTTGTATTACTTTTCTTTTTATGTAGTTATTAGCGAGCTGTTGTTTAGTGCCGAATATCCGGGCAGTCTCTGCCTATCATGATAAAGATGGGTATAAAGGTACGATTTCAACTTATACCCTAATACCTATAGCACCATATTAAATAGCAAACAATTAAAATGCATGTAAAATGAAATAAACACAACTGACAAACGAACGCCGCCGTGCAACACAGAACAAGTAACCAAAGACTCAGTCCAATCGTAGGCGTGTTATAACACGGACGACACCTTTTAAGAAGACAAGTCTATTTTGTTATAATATAGGGGAAACTTTCAAGGCTGCTCCCCTTTTATATCTATATCGGATATCAAGTAAGCGAAGAAAAGAACAAATGCAATAAATACAAAATAAACAAACCGTAGGCCGTTGGGAAAGGACATTAAGTTTACCGCGGCGACGGAACAGGTGAGTGAACTGGAATGTCGACGGCGACTAGCTGGCCGTCTTTGTTCATAATAGACGTGTCTGATTTTAGGGTTAGCAAGATGGCAAGATGGTAGTATCGAAGATCTTCCACCAAAGAGAGATTTACTCACCAAGATCAATCTCCGTATTAGACGGAAACCAAACCGGCGCCTTTTCCCCGGCGCGCTTGCAGATGCAGTGCAGAACGGTGAATTGGCGCCACGAGCTGTGGCGGCGCAGATAGCAATCAAAGCAAGATTCAGCGAAGCCCCCGCTGAAGTTAAGATTTGGGTTAGCAAATAAAGGAGGACTTAGCCTTTTATTTTTCCGTGATATATTGGCTGCCTGGAACGAAGCCACCTCCCAAAAATAAAGATATAAAGGGACATGTAATTTACAGGGTTTATTTGAACTTACTGCGTGTCCCATTTCAGCTGGCCGTTGAAGTTGCCAATGTGCGCATTCAGATCTATACTGCTCTGCACAAATTCGGCGGCGGGGTCCAGAACAGCCTGTGAGGAAGAAGAAGAAGAAGAAAGAGAATCAGACGAAGCTTGACATTTGGCGCTAATTATGGAATAATGCGCGTCAGGTTCGCCGTAGAAACTAGCGTTGAGCAAGATATTTCGACATGAATCGCCGAAGCCCGTAGTCGAGGGCGAAAGATACATGGCCTCAGCGCCGCCAAAGCTCCGTTTTGAAGACGACGATGATGATGATGAAAATATGCAGATGAGTAACAAGGCAAACAAAAGCCTTGAGCAGGACGGCCAAAGCCAGAGTTGTGGTGATGCTGCCATATTTCGGTTAGACGTTTCTGGGTCTGTTGACGAATGATAAGGCTGAGAAAGCTTCCCAACACTAATAGATAGAGAGAGAAGACAATATATTGAAATGGAAAGATAAAGGAATAGAGAGAGAGAGAGAGAGAGAGAGCCTGGCTGTATATTTAGTGAATAAGCCCTTGGAAAACAAATATTAAGCAACTGATTCAAAGCCTGGTCCCCCTTTCCGGGAGATGAATTGAAACGATTTATCCACGGCTTTGGCTTTGTCTAGGATGGACAAAGGACAAGAAGAAAAGGCAAATATCTCTGAGTATATATATACAATATATATATATATATATAGAGAGAGAGAGAGAGGGGGGGAGGGGAGAAAGAAAGAACATAAACAAGAGATTTTATGCTGACAGTTCAAATATAACAAAAGAATCTGAAAAGAAAGAAAAGGCTGAGCCTTGAACTTTTGGGTTTGAGAAAGTTGGGTTCAGAAAGCTTTCCGGAGGTTTCAAATCGTCCAAGCCAAAAATACAACAATAAAGCCCGCTTGTCTTTACAGTGAGGCTGTGCATAAAGAACAAGACCACGATACTAGTAGTATATCGAAGAACTGAGCCAGAGAGATACAAAGGCAAGGCTTTCTTTCAGTTGGTTGGTTGGTTGGTTGCTATGCCTGTCTGTCCAAATTTTAACTTCCGACTTTCCTGTAGTGCCGGACAGGTTGCGCTGAAAAAAAAAAAGAAAAGAAAAAAAAAGAAAAGAAAAAAAAAGAAAGAAATGCCAAGTTTGCCTCCTCACTTAGCCCATTTGTCTTTCGCTACAGTGGGCGTTGCCCTCTTTCAGTTATCTTTCAGGCCCATCCCCTCTCTCCAAATTCTTCTTTTCGGCCTTTTCAGGTTCTCCGACCCGATCGACACATGTCTTTTGGCCTTTGATAATGAGCACATTATATGCCCTTTTTTGTTTCTCTTTTCTTTCTGTTCGTCTTGGCTCCTGTTCCGGGTATCTTCTTTATGATAAATAATTATCGTCAACCCTCTTTATGGAGTATCGTGTTGTCTTGGCTAGATTGCACCTATTGGTGCCAAGCCAGGCTGAGCTGTCATTCTGATGCTCCCACTAGATCCTTTATCACGGCAAGCCTTTTCTTCTTTTTTTTTGTTCCCAAGTATCCTTCAGTTCTCATGTTGTTGTTCGGCAACGCTGGCTACTCATGGTTGTATACTTACCATTCTATGTTGTACTGTATCTACAGTTAACCTGCTGACCTAGGTTATCAAAGCGTGCATATAAAAGTACACAACACAAGGAGAAGCTCTTCCTCTTGAACCACTACCTTATTAGGCACAAATCAAACAAGAATGAGGAAGAAATAAAAGCACGCATTTGTTTGTAACCTTTCAATGCGTATCCTATCGTGCAGAAATACACAATATATGAAGGAGAAAAGGAAAAAAAGGAGACATTCGATCAATTTTGTTACTGCCTAAATGCGCACCTTGTTCAAAATTTATACCTGGGGTCTCCGGCAAAGAGATGAAGATATGAGCAGATCGTCGTCGTTAATTTCTAATCAACTAAAGCCATAGTCAGATACAAGTCAGAATATCTCGACAGAGAGTCTCTTTGTGGCCCTAGAAACAAAATAAGATTTATGGCCAAAGATATATAGTTTGTTGTAGTTAAGTTCTAATCGAGTAGTGAATGATTCTATAGATTATATCAAAGTGTGTCTTAGTGAGCCTATCTCTAGGTTCTTCCTGTATTGTACACAGATCTGCTGTGTGACATAAAGGCCTATCTATCAGTGACTTAGTAAGCCCTCTCGTTTGGCCATTTCCAGGTCTGCCTATAGCCTGGCTGGTGATCTTATAATTATTTGCCCTTCCTCATGATTGATTACTTGGCTGGCTTGTTTGGTGCAAATGCTGGTGATACCTTGTCTGACTCAGCATTATATAAAACTACATAGTGATACTAATAACCAGGGACAAGCCTCCTCCCACCCCCCTTCATCCAACCAAAGCTATTATATTATATTACTCTGCATAATACGGGCCTAGTAACTTCGTACTATGCGAAGGCAGAATAGTAAAGAAACCATCATCGCTATTGTATTCCTCTTCCACCCTTGTGATCAGATAATCTTACTGTGTTCAGTCCAGCATCTTTAGTCATCATTGGAGAGGCTCTTATTCACTTTTGCTTCGATCAGTAGGTGAGAGATATATTGAGGCTTCAAGACAAATAGTAACAGTAATCAACTTTTTTTTTTTTTTGGGGGGG